>LOJH01022927.1:20479-36792 GCA_001685095.1 Ellobius talpinus | reverse complement strand
GGGAGGGGTACAGTGTCAGGTGATGTTGATGGACCAATTAGGCCAAAAACTCACAACTGGCTTTCCTGATGTGACTTCCTGATGACCTTAACAAAGAATGTCCTCATGATGTAAGTGGAAGGATCAATGTTTTAATTGAAATCGAGTCAAACAAGATAGGAGGGAAGAAAGCAGACAGAAATATGGACCACTATGGAGGACTTTTGTGCGACAAGAAGCACACTCTTTAGGGAGATGCAAAGTTATGCATAAAACATAGAAGTGCCTATATTTATTTATTTAATATTGTGAACTTGACTTTAGCTTTCATATAAAGTAATGGGTTTCACTGTGACATTTTCATGTATATCTGTCATTATTTGTCATTATTCCCATTCCCCTTTCCCTGCCTGTTCCTATGCCTCCTCTGCCATCTCACTGGCTCCCTTCCTAACCCCAGAGCACCTTATGCTATCATGGCATCTATATATGGCATCACTGCCTATTCTGGCCCTCCTTGCCCCAGACCTCCCCATCCTGACTTACAGACCTGTCCCAGTTTGCTTTCTAGTGCTGTGAGAAACCCCATGACCAAAAACAATGTAGAGAGGACAGGGTTTGTTTCACCTTACAGCTGACAGTGCATCATGAAGAGACATCTGGCCAGAGACTCAAAACAATACAGGAAGCTGGGGGCAGGAACTGAAGCAGAGACCATGTAGGAAGGTTGTGTACTGACTTGTTCTCCATGGCCCACTCTGTTTGCTTTTTTATACAACCCAGAACCTCTTACCCATGGGTGGCACACCACACAGTATGTTAGACACTTTCACATCAGTCATTGGTCAAGAAAAAGCCCCGCAGACCTGCCAATAGGCATTTTCCCAGTGAGGTTCCCTCTCTACAAGTATGTGTAAATTTAAATTCAGATTCTACACATGAGAAAAAATTGCAACGTTGTCTTTCTGGGTCTCATATTGCTTAATGTCATCATCTCCAGTCCCATCCGTTTCCAAAAGACATGACTTCATTCTTCGTTACAGCCAAATACAATTCTCCTGGGTGTGTCTTTATCTATCTATCCACTTATTGAAGAACCTTAGCTGATTCACCCTATCTTGGCACCAGCGTTACTACTACAAGAAATGCGTGTTTCTCCTTTTCCAGCACCACCACCACTAGCATCTGCTGTTTTCTTCCTGGGGTCAGAAGGGATCTCGGAGCAGTTTTACTTGCATTTCTCTGATAGCTAGGAGTGTCAAGCCCCTTTCCAAATATTTCTTGATCATTTTTACCTTTTCTTATTTGTGTCATCCCCTCCCTTCTTCCCCCCAAACATTTAACTTTTTGTTTCATTGACTCTTAGATTATTCTTTACCTTATATTTCATTAATTTCTGCCCTGATTTTCATTACTTCTTTCCAACTGCTGTTAGGTTTAGTTTGCTCTTGTTTTTAAAGATGTTGGTGTACATCATTAAGTTATTTATTTGCGATATCTCTGATTTCAGAATGTAAACACTCACATTACACACTTTTTTCTTAGCATTATCTTAGCCATACTCCCAAGTCTTACTGTAGATCTTGGGAAAGAGAAGAGCCCATACGCTCCACATACTTTTGAGCCTGTCTGTGTTGGACAAGTGTCCATTGTCTCCCAGAGCTGTTCTCAATGCAGCTTCTCTTCTGTGCATACCAGAGGTCTCTGCTGGCCACATTTACCTTTGAAGTCTGCAGGCTAAGCAGGTTCTCCTACTCCTATGGTACTCTTCAGATCCTAGTCGCTGATCTGGTTAATGTTCCAGCTGGGGGATGTCTCCCAAGTGTATGAGTAATGTGGGAGGCAATGGCAGCACTGAGAGCCACACAGGCATCTCAAAGTAAGATGCTGGAGCCTCCGCAGAAGTAATGGAAGATAAATGGCTTCCAAAGTTGACTCACTTGCTGACCCCAGGCTCAGGGATAGGAAAGTTCTGAGTTCTTCTCCGCTGATGAGGTTATCTGTACTTTTCAGCTTGTCAGTATCTGTCCCTCCCACACACAGCAATTGCTTTCCAGGGCTGTTTTTCTCACTAGGATGGTTAAATTCAAGTACCGTGCCCTGTGATGGTTTCCAGTTCTCTACCCCAGGATAGCTCAGTTTTAAACAATAGGTTCACTCTCAATACAGAGCCAAGCCACTGTCTTCTGAGTCATACAGAATGAATACCAAATACAGACCATCGAGATGGCTCAGCAATTATTCATCTTTGGAATAGAGTTTTTATTTATTTATTTATTTATTTGTTTGTTTGTTTATTTATTTATTTTCTTATTCAGACTTGTCCTTTGTTGGGTCACAGCTAGGCAACTTGTGGTTTGCAAATTAACTGGAAGGAAATAGTTTTTCTTTTTTTTTAAGATAAAAAAGATTTACTTCCTTTTATTCTCCATGTACCTGTGAATGAGTGCACGCATTAGGTATACGTACCATATGAGTTTCAGTATGTGTGAAGGTGGGACTTACAGGCTGTTGGGGGCTAGTCTATGTGGGTGCTAGTTACTCAGCCTGGGTCTTCTCCAAGAACAGAAAGTTCTTTTAACCACTCAAACATTTCCCCAACCACAATATTTTTCCCCACTAGAGAGATAATGTTAGCATGTTGTTATAGAGCAGGGTCATCCAACCTTCTGCGTGTAACCCAGAAAAGTTATGAATGCAGCCCAACACAAAACCACAAACTTATCTGAAACATTACGGAACTATTTTTGGTAACTTGATTATGTGGTTCTTGAGAGCGAGTTTTGAAGATGACGATATCACGCCACAATATCATGCAAAATAAACCTATGTGTGCTCTTAATGTTTCTATGCGTGTATGTCTTCAATTTTACCGAGGTTTGTGGCTTCCAATTGTGTTATTTTCTAAGCACAGATTCTCACATCGGCATCATCAGACATTACATGTGCTCATGGTAACTTGGGGGAGTGAAAGGTGGCCATTGTCAATGCAGTCTTAACCTACCATTATAAATGATATTCCATGTTGCTTAGAAGACAGGTAAGTATTCTTACTTGATGAAGGGTGTTGCACACTTCATCTATGCCCTGTGGTCTGTCTGGTGCACTTTACAGTTGGCCCTCTGCCTCATCCGGCATTCCATGAGTCATACAGCAGTCCACAAGAAGTATGCTCCTTACAAGTCTGAGTGCCCAAGCATCTCTTGCCACCCTCCCCGACCCAAGCCAGCTCCCTTGCATTCTCGGCAACAACAGGAGGGCCGGGCTTTTCTCTGCCTTGTTCCTCCTTGGTCTCATGAGCCAAGATGTAGACAATACCCTCTTTACTGCAAAACTTAACAGAGTACAGTTGCTGAAAATTGGGAGCAGATTATAGCCCAGGAAGAGCACCAGCCCTTGGCTGTTGGTGTTGGCCTGTGGATGTCAATTCTCTCTTCAAGTATGCTCTAAACACATGACCAGATCCTGGGAATAAATCCTCGTGCAAGACATCTAGAGCTTATGTCTCAGCAGGGCACTCCAGGGTGGACTTCGCCTGGAAATTCATGGTCTTTGGCTTATCGTTGGACACACAGGCTGGGAGTGGATTCTAAGACTTGTCAGGCACTCGTGGGGCTATAGTTCTAGATAGGCCAGTGGATGTTCAACTGTAGCTCCACAGGTGATTCTGGGTCAGTCAGTTTGGTGCTGGCAGGTGTCTTTAGGGAAGGAAGACAATTCAGGCTCTAAAAGGACTCTGAGCTTGTTCTATATGAGAGCCTAGACAATGTCTCTGTGTCTTTGATCAACTTAGGGCAGCAGGAATAGTCTAAGACACTTCTATGGTCTCAATAATCTTCCCTTGGAGTTCCATCTAAAACCACGAAGTGGGCTATAAGTAGATCCCTGGGGAAGCTTGGCAGAGGGGCAAGGAGATCTCTAGCAACCCCCTGGGCAAGCACTGGTCTGTGGCCTCCATACTTGGCCCACTTGGCCGAACAGACTTAGAAATGGCTTTTTTGGTGTTGTTGGAAGCTTTCTTTCTGAATGGAAGTGGACTTAGAGTACAGGGAGCCCAGGGCAGGGTATATGGGCCAATCCCAGTACCTTCTAAGCTTCTCTACTATAGGCTCCCTGGTCTCTTATCCACACCTCTCTCTCCCTAAATCCTTAGCTTCCATCAGCACCCTTACCCAGCACAGGCACATGCAGAATGCTGTGGTTTCCAGATGTGTTCTGGGACAGGGTCCATCCTCTGCTGCCTTCTACTACCAGCACCTGTGTGTGCAGGGTGGGCCCTCCTCCCCGACAGCTATGGGACAAACTCTTGTGACTTCACACTAAGCCATTGCTTGCATGGTGAAGAACTGGCTAGCCCCTCAGGAGCAATTCAGGTCATCTGGAGAAAAGGGAACACCTTTCCCTGTACAGATTGTCTGGCACCAGCAGTTAGACCAAGGAGTGTGAGTACCAGCTCTTTGGCTAAGACCCCAGGGCCCCCCAGGGTCAGGTTTGAGAGGGGCAAGACCAAGTGTGGGAAATTCCACATGGCAACGTTCACTGCAAATTCTTGGCAGCTGTATTTAAATACAGATCTTTATTAGGGAAATTATAGGTGAAGGTACATCACTTTCACTGATATGACTTCCAAGTAGAAATGGCTTCTCAAATAACTGTCATATATTAAAGGCGAGAATAAAAAAGCACACACTGCACACAGGAAGCTGCCTTCTCCTGGGCCATTTTCACATTATCTGGGAGACACAACTGAAACAAAACACAGCATTCACCACTTGCAACATGGAACCCATCGCTGCTCGGGCACTGCAAGCCCATCCAGGTTGGCAATCACTTGGCTGGCTGGTTCTGTGAACTTGGCAAAGGCCGGAGTCTCCTGGGGACTTTGAGGTTTCTATGGAGCATTTTGAGGAGTGAGATTATTTACCTTAAGGTGGACCAGAGAAGCTGTGTAAGGGAACAGCTCCCCGGTTCTCATCAAGCTGGAAAGGGGTGCATTACCTGGAGAGGGTGACTGGCCCCTGGGAGGAGGCTCCTGGTGACACCACGGGGGAGGAAATCACATGTGAGAAGATAAACAGAACCCACTGGAGAGGCCTAACATCCCAGGCCAGGTCCCAAGGAGGAAGGCAACTTTTTGCTCTTGTGACCCTCTCTCAAAGCTGAACAAAGAGCCAGATGACTCTGCCCCCACTTTCTTGTTAGAGACCCTTTGTCCTTGGGAGCCAGCAGCAGCACAGTGTAAACAACACAAGGCACAAATCTGGGCTTCAGCACAAAGCAGACTGTAAGTCCCCCATCCCCATTCCCTATCCAAATGCAAAGGCTGATAGTAGAGGGGCGGGCTGCCTGGCAGGTTACTTAGTGCCCAAGGGAAGACAGGATGTGGAGGGCGTGCGTTCCAGCAGGGACAGCTAAGTGTCCCCAGTCAACAGCAGATCACTGACTGTGCTGTTCTTGTATTATGAAAGCAAAGGGATGGGGGTGGGATTAAGGTGGAGAGAGACTTTTCCTATGTAAATTACTATTTAAATGCATATTTGCTTTAGGCAGGCTGTCTCCAGTCAGAAACAGGTTAGCAGAACACAAATTAAGTCTCCCTACAGTTTGCACCCTCATCTTTTAGAAAGGATCAACAACTATAGTGAAGATGAAGGGCTGTGCTTGCTTCTAAGCAACATCCTCAAAACCCTGGGTTAGATGCCAAGTGGCTGCTGCCCTAACGGCGTAGTTGTGTGGTATCTGGGCGAGGGGCACGGCATGGTCATTTCCAGGGGGCTCAGAACAATTCCGTACCCCTATGAAGGTCCATCGCTGCACTTAGCCGCATGCCCCACATCCTAACCGGCTTAAGCATTTTAGTTTTTGTTCCAGTTTGATCAAAATCTTGCTGGATGGATTTTCTTTCTTCTGTGAAGTCAATTTTAAGGACTATTTATAGAAATGCCCCCCCAACATTGCTAACGTAACAACTCTACAGATTATTTACTCTCAAACACTTGTTTTTGATAATTCTCTTGTTTCCTCCATCTTACTTGGGTGTCCAGCCAACTGGACAAGGAAGCCCCCTCCCTTCCCTTTCTCTTCTTCCCACAGTCTGTTTCATCTGAAGAACTAGGCTTTAATGAGCTTGACTGCATAAAACCCGCAGAGGACAACACTTCCAGGGCCACACTCAAGCCGCAGCACCAACGCCTGAAGAACTAGGCTTTAATGAGCTTGACTGCATGAAAACCGCAGAGGACAAAACACTTCCAGGGCCACACTCAAGCCTCAGCACCAACGTCCTGTCCTAAGGAAAGGGACCCAGTGTTATCTGTGGCAGCAAAGGTGCCTGGCGGTTACCAGGACAGTGGTGAGGAAGATCGATCTAGGGTTGAATTTTTGATTCATTGACTTTAAAAAAAATAATGGAAAAGAATTGAGCACTATTATTCCTCAGTAGAATGCTGCGTTTGATGCCACCACAGTTTTAAGGTGACAGTTATGAAAATATGAGGCTCAACAGTCCTCAGAGCTAAGTGCTGGTGCTAATCACCTTGCTTTGTTTGGCTTCGTGTGTCCAACATAATGCTGCGAGCAGCAAGGAAACCAAGGCCACCTCCATGGCCACAGCCTGGACCTCAGGGCCAGCTCCTCGTACTCAGACTTTGCATTTGGATTAGAGACAGTGCATGAATGAGACATTGGTCATGGGTGACAACATGGACTTTGAACAAAAGCAGGGGACTGAACAGACAATATTCCCAACAAGACATACATGTGCACAGGGTTTTTGGGGAACACCAGACATTCTCCTTTCTTTCTTGCTGTCCCATTTGAATAAAAGAGTTCACCTTGCAAGAGTCCTTTTTCAGGGTCACGGAGACAATCTTGGAGACACATGATGATGGATGAGGGAGAGTGACGAGCATGGTGGGATGAAGTAGGAGAGCATGGGATGAGGGCGGATCTCACTCTTCCTGGCCTCGCACTCCTGCCTCAGCTTGGGAAAGCCCTGCAGTCTTTGGGGTGGGGGCACCCAGTTCCCATAAAGAAAAAGGATGCATCCCCTGTCTCAGCTCCAAGAGACAAACCTGGGGAGCCCCTATTCAGAGAAGGTCCTCCATGGCAAAGATACGATAACAAAGGAAATAACATAGTGGCTTTGGCCTGTCACCAATGACAATGGATAATCAGACTAAATGAAATAAACACCATGTATCTTGCTACATAATCAAATAGTGAAAATACAGCAAATCGTGCAAAGCAAGTCCCTCGGAAATGGCTTCAGCCCTGCTCAGGAGCAGAGGAAGTGGCTGTGGGCCCTTCCCTAACACTGACTTCAGACCTAGGCTCCTTCTGTAAGCTCCTCAGGCGTCTGACCCACGCCTCTCACATCTTGAGCCTCCTGTTGACAAGAACAAAGGAGACACCATTAAGGCAGATTCTCACCACCATGTGCCTGGGATGCTGCGTGGCCTGGCAGGAGCCAAGGGCCCTACTCCTGATTTCAGCTTGCTGCCATGTGTCTTCCTTCCGAGGCTGGAGAGAGTGGGAAAGCAGGGAAGGACATGGCCAGGGCTGACGCTTGGGGTCTGGATGATGGTGGTAAGCAGAAGACAGATGAACAGATAAAGCGCAGGGTAAGGCACACACGCACTGGCATGGGAGGCATGGTACACGGAGCACATGACAAGGCACTCTGCCTTAAGCTCAGGACTCTGATGTCGAGGCTATGTATCTACCCCAGCAACAGCAGGCGCTGTGTCCCCAGGCATCCCCAGAACTCAGAACTCCAAGAGGCACCTCCCACAGGTTCCATAAAAAAAAACATTCTTCTTTAAAATCTCTTGGCTGGTGCTACACCACCAGAAGAGGTCTTGGCACTCAGGAGGTGGCCTCTGGGGCTGCATGTCCTCCCAGAAGGCATCTGTGCGGGACAGTGTAAGGACCACCCCTCACCTGCCTATAAACTGACAGGAGGACATCCTATGTCAGCCTATCACAAGATGAAATCAGCTTCTCGGGCATTTCCATGGTGACTCTGTCCATCAGGCTGCAGTTGCCCATCATAAGCCACTTAAGCACAGAAGGGCTCCCGGGAGCCACATAAAGACAAGTAGAGCTTGCTATGGTTCCTAAGTGACGGTCCACTCTCTTGGTCTCTGCAGCCTGCTTCTCTAGGACTTGGAGGCGGATAGTGGGAAGCAGAGTCTATGGGCATTTCTGAAAGTGGTCTTCCACCTCAGGGCAGCCTCAGTTTGGCCTTTGGTTGCTAGGGTCAACAGTTTTCCCCAGGGCCCTGGAGGGGCTAGGCATCCCTTTCTAAGCAAAGCTGTGGCTTGGGCACAGGTCTGTCCTTCAGATGTGTTTTAGTAATAGTAGGAAGGCCCCAACTGAGGCCAGTCTGAGCCCAGATTGCAGCTGCTACCCAAGAAGGACGGGCAGTGACCCTGGGCCTGAAGAGGTGCTCACTCAGCTTGCTCTCCTCAGATCTGAGAAGGGGATATGGGCTGGCTTGAGCTGTCCAGATAAAGGGTAACAGCTGGTAACACAGGTCTTCCCTGAAGCTCCCTAGCAAGATAGGTGCCAGCAAGGATCATGAAGGGCTATATCTGTTTAATGTTAGAACCATAAGGGGCACATCCAGGGGCATAGAATTTAGGGACCCAGGAAAGTGTGACCCATGGGCTCCTGGGCTTCCTTCTTCTGATCCATTGGCTGCATCTTCAGATCGTTTTTGTTTTCTGCCCCAATTATGAAAATTATCCCAGAGGTCTAGAGTCCAGGATGTGTGTGTTTACATGAGTTGAAGAGGAGGGTCAAGAAATTCAAATAATCCTCTTTCAAAACACTACTAAAATCAGAGCTTTGCACCCTAGCCTTCCAATCCAAACTGGCACCAAAAACAAACAAACAAAAAACATAGATTGCCAGGTGAGGATGGGGTTGGGTAGTAGAATATTCTAGAACTTTAACCCAATTCACTGAAGACAGACATCTCTCAAGAGTTAGGACTGAGGCAGCTGTGCCCAGATAGTACAGCATCCCAGGGATGTTGGGACCAAAAGGACAGACTAAAAAAAAGTCCCTGAAGCTGCTGGCCCTTCAGTAAGTTCCAGAGCACATCTGTCCTCCCCACGAGGGACCCGTTTAAAGTTTCTAAAGTGAGTTGTCCAATGAAAAGACTCCCTGAGAAGCAGCTCACATCTGTTTTCTGAGAAGTTATCATTCCTCCTGCTCACCCAACAGTCTGTAGATACCCTTCTGGGCTGGTGGCAAAGCTGCTCACAATCAGGGGAGCAAGGCTGGAGTTACTTCCCAGGCTACAGGTACTTAGAAAAGCTTGTGGCGGGCCTGAGAGCAAGTCAATTATCTCACATCCTGAGAAGGCCACAAGGAGTAGTGTGGCTGAGGGGAAGCCATTAATGCCCTTTCCTGGCTAAGCAGACCATCCTGGCCTTCATAGGACTGTAGACTTTGGGTGTGAGCCTTGGGAACTCCTGGCCAGGGGCTCAGCTCAGGGCAACGCTGCCAGGCTTGGCAGGTCCTCTGTGGCTTAGCTTCCACCCCAGTCTCTGGACATCTATTTTTTTTTCATAGCTTAGCAGACGGTGCAAGGCCTTAAGAAGCGCATAAATACAGCAGCTGGCGTGGCCACCATGGCAGACAAGTCTGAGCATCTGCCCAGGGTGTGAGGGTCTGCCCTGGGAGAGGGAAGAATTTACCATCAAGTGTGAGCACCTGCCCGGGGTGTGGGGTCTGTCCCCGAAGAGGGAAGGGCGAGTTACAAAGCGCCAGGGCAGAACGCACAGTGGTCCATCTGCAGGAAGCAGGTAACTAGTTTTTCTTTTTCTGAGCAGCCTTTCTCTTCTTCTGTCGCTTCTTTTTTCCTATCTTTTCTTTTTTCCCCACTTTTTCTTCTCTGCGCCCCCTTAGATAAAATTAGTAGAACCATTAATCACATTGCAACACACAGGAGTGTATCTCAGTTCACACAATATTTGACATTGCCTCATGAGCCAATTTAACTGTCTTCAGTGTGAGGCCTGATGGCAAAATGAGGCTCATAAACAATTTATTAAAGTAAACTAGACACTTCCCGCCACCCAAAAGTTAAACAGGCTGCCTTAACCCTATGACCTGGGGAACTGCTGACAGTGACTGCCAATTTGCCAGGCAGGTTCTGGTTCTTAACCGCCCTTGCCATAGCTCACCCTGAGACAGGAATGCAAATCTCAGAGGGTGTGGAAGGAAGCCCGGGGTCTGCCTTCCTTTTCAATGCAGAGGTGAACTCTGCCTTGACTACAAATCTGCATTTCAAATTAAACAAAGCACTACAGGTTGGAGGCCCCAGGCTCAGGTAGCCCCCCAGGAGAGGCTAGGAAAGGCAGCATGATTGATCCCACCTCTCTTTTCTGGATGCTGGGGAGCAACCCTAGGGATAACTGAGATTGTTCTAGAGAGCTAGGGAGAGAGATGGTTAGCAGAGTTTTATTAGAGCAACTGGTTTGTGACTGTCACATTAAAATGATTCAAAGCTGAATGGCATTTAATGATTTATGGGGTGAGGCCACCTGTTCCTACAAAAGCTTGATATTAAATGGCCTGGAGTCATGGGATTTTTACATGGGAAACTAGGAAAGTTTGATATTACTGGGGTTGAGTCTGGGGATTACATGAGGATGTTAGGAGAACTGAGGAGGGGGAGGAGGAGGAGGAATTAGTGAGTCAGGTATTATTCACCAGAAAATAGACGTCTTCCATTGGGTTAAAAAAATATACAAAAGCTTCCATTGCAGACTCAGCCTGCATGGTGCTGCTCACCCGCAGACTTCAGGACATGCAGAGCAATCCACAGCACCTGACCAGCAGGTTGGCTCGTGTTTTACAATCTTCAGAAAGGTATCCATCTAGCAACTAATGGATTTTATTTCAGGTAAATAAATTCCCACATACAGTAGGAGGTTTACAGCATGAAACAATTAGCATTTTATTGCTAGTGCATATAGTGTCACAGTTGATACAATTTCAGTACAAGTGGAAAAATACACTGTGGCTACATTGGAAAGCTGCAGTACATTTATATGTCATATATATTTCTTTACAAATTGCCAGTAGTTTAAGATCATAGAGATTATCTACTGACATTACTATGGCTCAACTTCAAATATATGAATTGACTACAAATATATTCTGAAGTACATTTGTTTTCCAAAGAAACATAAAAAGTGCACAAAAATATATGTAAAAAAATGCCTTGCAAATAGTTACCAAAACCACCAGGGCCATCTGTGATCATAAGTATGAATCCAAGTTTTATCTTGTCTCCATTTCTAATTGGGACCTGAAATCCCCACCGTGACTTCATGACAAGATTCTGGCTTGTTCATTATTATTATTTTATCATCTCTGATATTTGAAAAGTCAGAGCCCATAGAGCCACCATGATGTATATAGGACATAGAGGCAATTAGAAAAATCAAATCCCTCAAAGTAAGTTTTCAAATTTAAATTTTTGTTTATAACTATGCTTCAGGCATGTTTTTGTGGGTAAATACAGGCATGTTCTCACATTATCCAGGAGAAGCTGGCTCCATTCTGCAGGAGGCCAAAGAGAAATCTCACAAAGGGCCCAAGTGAGAGGAGAGCAAAGAGAAGGGGGGCACATCCCCAATCCCTCTCTTCCTTTTGATGCAGGATACAGAGCTGAGAAGCAGAAGCCAGACGAAGCATGCTTTTCGGAGGCAAGCAGAAAGCAGGAACGGCTAGGTAAGGGTCTCTGAGCACAGACCCCAGGGATATCATTTACAGGAAGCCTTCTGTTTGTACCCAGATACAATCACTGAACTGGAAGAAGGAGGTGAAGGCAACAGCCTCTGCCCAGCCCTGAGCTGCTTGAGACTCACAGCAAGGCGCCTGTCAAGGGGCGCCCCCTGCAGGACCAGCCCTGCAGTGTTCCTCCAGCTCTGGAGGATGGTTACTCTCTAGGGTTCCCTGCAAAGCCACCACCTGCAACTGTGCCCAGAGACACCCAGGAAAAGAGAAGCTCCAAAGCAAACTGAATATAGACCTTGAAGTTATCATTGTTTTTAAAAATGAGGATGAGGATGAGGAGGATGAGGATGAGGATGAAGCTAACTGGTTAGGGTAATACAATTTCTTAGAAAAACCCCAGTTATAAAAGCTCCATTGTGCATGGGCGAGGGCATGGATGAATATAAGCTGCAATATTGTACCTTATACTATGGTGGAGTGTCTTTGTGCTGGCAAACCTCAGCATGACTCCGGTCAGTGCTGTCCCACTGGCCAGCCTGGCCAGGGTTCAGGCCCTCCTCCCCTCCACTGCCTTTTCATCTCCCACTGATGTCAACTTTCCTCGGGGGTCTACTGGGAAGTCCTTTGGGATGCCGTGCTTACTTGTTTAAAGCTTTCTCCAGGTACTCCTGAATCCACTTTAATTTCGGGTCAATGCACACTTGTCTGTTGTTGCTCTTCAGTCTTGCACTGTCAAAACAGAAGGGGAGACACCGTATAGCCAAGTGGGAGAGAGGCATTGTATGGGCTCACCCAACACACCTGACTGAAGGGTCTAGCTGCTGCCCCGGAAGCCGCAGGTTTGAAAGCTGCCCAAGGATTATGGGGAAGACATAGCACTAGAGGTGAGTAGGGTCCACCATTCCAGTTAGGAATGTGCTAATGATGCTTCCCAGGGGACACAGGGAAGAGACCTCAGGGGAGGCATTTGAGCTCTGGTCTTTGATGGATAAGCAGGAGCTTAGCAAGGCAGTAAAGCAAAGGGGAAACCAAGATCAAATGCACTGAAGGAGTGGAAGTACCCCAAGGAGGTGGAGGAAGACTGGGTACAGGATGCTCAAAGAGCTGCATGGAAGGGGCAAAAGGCTGTGACTTCATGGGGATGGTCTTGGAAACTTCTGGAAAGTACCAGAAGCAGCTTTAAAATTCAATGGGTTGCATTGATAGCATATTGGACCCGACTTAAGGTTAGCCCAGGAGGAAGAGTGCAGCTTTCCAGGGAGGGGAGGAGCAGTGGAAGTAAAGAGAGACAGACAGTACAGGGGAGAAGGGATAGGATAGAGGAATTGTTACAGCATGCTCCACAGCCTTGTTCTTGTTGAAAGTCAGCTCAGTGTTCTTCTCACCCTCAAAGTTTCCTAATGGGGAGATGAACTGATCAACTTATCCTCGGGCTATTCTCAAAATCCTGGATGCCAGGTAATTCTAACACATTCTGAGAATCCTCCTCCCCAGGCACTGAATGGTTCTGGGGAAAACTAACCAGTGTCCTGGGACAGGTAAACCTCTACAGCAGGGTGTCCGTTAATTAATAGTTGTGCAGAGGAGGGGTGTGACTTGAAAGAGGAAATGTGGAGTGCCCATCTGGGTACAGCCTTTTGTTAATTTAGCATTTGCCTAGACCCAATAGTTGTATCTGGCATTGTGGGCTCAAGGACCATTTCCCAGCCAGTGAACCAGCGCGGCCTAGGCAAAACTAAATATACCATCTTTAAAATACCTTCCACAAGAGAGTATTATATTTTAATCAAATAGTAAAAAGATATTCATCATCTAGGTCTCTAAAGCATACTTGTATGTAACCAACACAGTTGCAGCAGCGAAGGCTGTAAAGGAAGGTTGATGAAGAAAGGAAAGAGTAAGCAGTTACTGTTGGGTGGGAAAACCCTTGGAAAGGACGGAGGGCACAGCTTTTATCCCAGCTGCTGGGTCCTTAGTCCCTTTTTAGTGTTAAGTCGCCCGAGGATGTGAGCCCCTCCTAGACTAAGCCGTCACCCTCCACCAGCATAGGAGGACATTCTAGTACACACACATCTCTGTCAGTCTCCAGGAGTCTGAGACTTTTACATCTCTCATTTATATGCGTTGGGCTTTTCTTGTTTCCCACCTAAATTTAAAGCAAATGCTGGCAGCTACCATCCACCATCCAGCGAAACAAAAAAAGTCTCTCAGACAAAGTGACCTTAAAACGTTGGCCTTTCAGCAAGTGATTAAAATTGACATCCACAAAATCCAGGTCTCATAATCTTTTTTGCTGTATGAGGAAGAATTAACTTTAGACACCAGAGTCTTGAAACTGACAGACTCAACCGTTGCCGACCTCAGCAAAGTCGACAGCTTTTTCTGTGCAGCGACAGAAAGAAGCTCAGGAAGAAGTTTCTCACACTGAGAGCAACGGGTTTCTGGGAACAAAAGTAGCCTTTGAAACTCATGAAACTCATGGTACATCAGAGTCCTCACGGTGGTAGCAGCTGCCACTAATTATGCCAAGTCTGAGGCTTCCTATCTGTGCTCATCTTTGGAGGGTGATGGCTAAGACTTACACAATCTGAAGGGCACAGTTTGGAGTGTTGAGGATTTTCAGATGTTTGACATTGGATCTGGAGACATGGCTCTCGAAGAATCGGCACGGGCATCTGTAGCTCAGGCTGACAGGCTTTCCTAAGGGTGTGAAGAGAGAGCAAGGCCACTCATTACTCTGCCTAGCGCTGGAGATTTGAGGGGTTAGATGGTGCCCTGCTGGTAGGTGAAGAATCAGGAAACAGGCAGGAATGGCTATAGATACATTCTTGCAAAGACCGTCCTCTCTGCTAGGAAGCACAGTGAGATCCCAGTGGGTTCAGCTTCTGTGGGACAAAGGACAAAAGGACCTGGGGAAAGTGGAGGAGGTTCTAGGCTCCCCCCTCTTCCCTTGGGCTGGGCCTGAAGTTAGGAGGTGCTGGGGTGGGGTGCCATCTACCACCTGCAGCTTTCCCTCCTCCCACTCACCTAAGCCCTGGAAATCACAAAAGAATCCAGAGGGGAGACCCTGGATTTACCTTCTATCCTGCTTTCCCCAAAAGCTGGAGTCAAATGTGGCTTTTATGATCAGTACCTGGATGCCTAGGCCTCCTGGATCCTATTACCAGCTTTGTTTGCCAATTCCCCAATTTGCAAAATGCCATAATTGACACTCATTAGTGTAAATTATCAAGGGGCTCCTTTAGAACTCCTCTTAAGACCCACCCTTCACGTCTAGAATTGCAAGCCCTGTGACTAGGCTCATAGCTGCCCCCACCAAGATTTTATCCCAGCTCTATTTAATATCCCCAAATGTTTGAATTTATGGATCTTTTTGCCAAAGTTTAAAAATAAGGCTGAGAATAGTTAGTCCAGGGATTTTAAGTTTGCTTATTTAGAGTTCCAGGGGCCTTCTGGAGATTCTGAAATTCTGTTCCTTTGGGAAGCAGCTGGAGAAGTGGATCAAATCTCATGGATGATGGGCTTATCTTTTCTTGCAGGTGTTATTTAGTCGAGGGATGGTGTGGCCTGGGAAGAGCAGTGCACTTAGACACTAAAGCAGAGAAAAAGCAGATTTCACATACATGCCAAAGTCCAGACCAGCTCTGCTGCCACCCTGGACTTGGGACCTAGAGATCTCGACTCATGGGGCCAGAGAGCATCCCACTCTAAGGCGGTTTCTCTAATCTGGCCTGAGAAGCCTCCTGCCCTGGGTCTGACCAAGGAAGCCTAGGGTGCCTAGGATCTGGCCGCTGAGTTGGATCAGCTAATTGGGAAAGACAAAAACCACAGCAAGGTTGGCCACGCTGCAACTTGGGGGCTGTGTAGGACCAGAAGGCACCCAGGTGCTAGGAGGTAAAGAAAACAACTCACTTTGGCAATGCAATGGTCCTGCCTAGAGAACAGGGTCCCATCCAGACACTGGATGGTAGAGGCCAACAATCGGACTCTTCTAGGGGTCAGGATATACCTGAGGGTGAGGCACCCCATTTGCTCTGATGACTGCATTCCAGCCTCGAGGACCCAGGATCCTGCATTTCTGTCTCACACCTAATGTCCCAACTGTGACACTTTCAACTTCACCAGCGCATGCAGTTTTTAATGCCCAAATCATCGTGTTCCTTGCCTGGGTAGTGGGGTCCAGCGGGAAGGTGCAGCCATTAACCGAATAAAAAGATCGAAATTGCCTGCCATTTGTGTTTCTTACTTCTCCGATTAGCAACTCACTACGCTTTTAGAGAACATTTCCCTCCCACCAAGCATTTCAAACCTTTCCAACATACTCAGCCGAACACAGGTGGCACCGCCACTGGTATCCGGCTGTTCACCGGGTGAGAACCCAGAACAAGGCTCTGGTGCACTTGGGCCGCACACAGCTAGCAGCCTCACCGAGAGCCCGACTGTCCCTCGGTTCTCTCGAGGAAACACCGCAGCCGAGGAAGGCAGGGTTTTGTTTTGTGTGTTCAGAGGCAATGGTTTGTTTTGTTTTGCAGCAGCGGTGTCTTGTAACAGCGCAGAGTTTTCTCTTCAGTGTCAAA
>LOJH01022926.1:6884-19703 GCA_001685095.1 Ellobius talpinus | reverse complement strand
TCCTGTTTTCTCATGCAGTTCAGGCTGGCCAAAAACTGCTAGGTAGTTGAGGATGGCCTTGAATTTCTGATCTTTCCTGCTTCCACCTCTTTCCAAATCTGAGCACTTGGATTACAGGTATGTATAACCAAGCCCTGTTTATGAAATGCTGGGGATGGAACCCAGGGCTTTCTGTATGCTAGGCGAGCACTCAACTGAGCCACAGCCTATTTTAAGTATTATTCATTTTGGGGAGAAAGTGGAAGAGTTACTTTTATTATTTTTAATTACTTTTTAAATTATTTTTAATTACATGTATGTATACACATACATACATATCTGTATGTGGGCATGTGTACGTAGTCCAGGTGCTCACAGAGGGTGGCAGAGTTATGGCAGCTGCGAATAAACGCTGGGAACTGAACTTGGGTTCTTCCCAGGAGCAGCGTGCACTCTTAACCAAGATGAGACATCTCTCCAGCCCCTCTCTTTGAAGAGGAACTATGGCTAGGTGGGAAGCTAACATTTGGGAAGCTGAAGCACGAGAACTGCTTCAAGGTCTGCCTAGGTTACAGTACAAAACTTTTAAAAAGAAATAAAAAAGGAGGGGCTGTTACTTTATTTTAAAAATTAGCTTGAGCTATTATAATCATTTTCAGCCTGTATCTTAAGAGAATGAAGTCCTCCAGAGGACCCGAGTTCAATTCCCAGCACCCACATAGCAGCTTACAACTGTCTGTAACTCCAGTTCCAGGGGATCCAACATCCACACACAGACAAAAATGCAGGCCAATAAGCAATGCACATAAAAAAAGTTAAATAAATTAAAGAAAAAAGGAATGTCCTCAGCATCTTAGCTTTTAGCCTGGATGTGAAGACTGCTGCAGAGGAGACACGATGGTGAGAGGACTCTGTTTCTGAACCTGCTTCCAAGACCACACCGGTCCATTCCAGGCACAAGACACAACAACTACGACAGGCTCATCATTTCTGCAGAATACGCCGACAAGCTAGCTCTTGAACTAGAGTGTGCGATCTCACCACATTGCCCACTGGAGTAATCTTATTTCGGTTTTGAGTCATGGCTCGTCATCCCCTTAAGCCTTCTCACCTGTGAGTCAACGTCCCTGCTTGTTCACAGACCTTGCAGAGTGTTGCTTACCCATGGAGCTCCTCAGATGTCAATCCACAGTCTGAACAGAGAATGCTGGTGACCAGTCAGAACTAAAGCATGGGTTAAGCTCTGAACCATGCCCACAGCTCCTAAAACCTCACAGATGCTTGGGAGGCCACAGCTCTGCTTTTAGCTGCACGATCAGTCTTCCTTTCTTCCTTTTTTTCCCCTCAGGGTTTTTCTGTGTAACTTTGGCTGTCCTGGAACCTGCTCTGTAGACCAGGCTGGCCTTGAGCTCACAGAGATCTACCTGCCTCTGCCTCCCAACTGCTGGTACTACCAGTGTGCACTACCATACCCTGCTAGCTTCATGAATTCTGCTGGCAGCGAAAGGCCAAGTTAGTAGTTTGACTTAGAGAAAATTTGGAAAGAAAGGGCTAGGGGTAAAACCAAAACTCAAAACTGCACAGGAAAACCGAGACTCAAAAAGACACGCTTGGGCTGGGCATGTGGTTCGGTTGGCAGAGATTTGTTTGTACAAATCTCTGGATTCTCTCCCTAGGGTTGCATTCTATCAGATGTGATGCTGCACACCTGAGCCCAACATTTGGGTGGTTAGACGCAGGAGGACCAGAAAGTTCATGGTCAGCCTTAGCAAGCCTGGGTTATGACATCCTGTCTGGAAAATAGAAAAACAACACACAAAATAATAAGCCCCAAAATGTATGTTTAAAAAAGTAAATTTTGCGGGGTGTGGTTACTCACACCTATAGTACTAGCACTGGGTTGGTAGAGGCAGGATCAAGAAGTTGAAGACAGCCTCATCTATATAGAAAGCCTGAGGCCAGCATAGAGTACACAAGACTCTGTCCTGACAAAAATGGTATCAATAAGCAAGTGAGCTCTGTCTCTGGACCCATGTGTTATATAGTAGCCACCCTGAACCCTAGCCCTTTTATGAAAGACCCTTGCATATTCCAACACATAAGCATACCTGCTGGTTCACTGGCTTGTTTGCTTCTCTTCTTTGCTTCTGGCAAAGTCTGGTAGGGTCTCTGTCCCACAGGCTCATCACCTTGGATGGCTGTCAAATCATGCATGCTGAAACTTCGCAAACGCTCTGTTATTGCTCCTTGGCTCTATTCAACAAAGATGTGATAAGACCCGAGGAAAAAAAGATACTTTCAAATACTTAATATTCTATTTGTCATAAAACATGCTAAAACATTTTTAAGAAACAGCAATATTTTGTCATATATTAACATCCCTGCACATCTTACTTTATATAAAAAAGCACTTGGCGTGGCTGACATCTAAGTGAATGCCACATACTGTTTATACCTGCTTTCTGATATCTATAGCAACATTAATCCATTTTCCTTTTTATGCATTTCAAAGAATGCCATTACATCAATACATTTTATTCCAGGCATTTCAGCATTATACTAAACTTCAAGATGTGTTTTTATTTTATTTTTTAATATAATGAAATTAACTTCAGAGCAAATAGCATTATAATTCTGAGTTGTGGCTCAATATTCTGGATTAGTGATAGTAAAACTAGCCTGTTGGGGCTTAGTATTTATGATGTAGAGAAGTTCTTCAAGGAAGGACAAGCATAAGTCACGAATGGTAATAGCTCTAACTGGAGGTCGGTGGAAAGAGTTAGAAGCAAAAGCATTTTGGATATGCAAACATCTTCACACAATGAACAATCCAGCCAGACATGTTCATCACAGGATAATTCATTTCATCTTTATAAAAGGTATATTTATTTTAATTTTATGTATATGAGAAGGTGCCTGCATGTATGTATGTGCACTACAGGGATGCAGCGACCTCCCAGGCCAGAAGAGGCTGTCTGATACCCTGGGACTGGAGGTAGAGGCAATGAGATACCATGTGGAAGTTGGGAAGTAAACCAGGTTCTCTGCAAGAGCAATAAACACCTCTAATCACTGAGCCAGCTCTTAAGCTCCTACTGTTGTCCTAAAAATATGACAGACACAAGCAAATATTTAAATGTAAATTAATTAAAAAGGAAAACACACCTTGGTTTTTTTGAGACAGGGTATCTCTGTGGAGCCCTAGCTAGCCTTGAACTCATAGAGATCCGCCTGCCTCTGCCTCCCAAGTGCTAGGATTCAAGGCGTGTGCCACTACTGCAGGGCTGCAATGAAGTTCCTTACTTTCACTAGCCACATCTAAGATGTCTCTGGCTGCCGGTGACTGACGCAGAAAGAGTACGGCCAGCACAAGAGCATCCCATCACACACTGCATGCAATGGTTTTCATTACCACTCAGCTTTCATGGGGGCATTCATCTGAACTTTTAAGATATATCTCTCTAGACTGTGAAGCTTTGTAAAATGAAAAAAAAAATCCTAAATTTACCCACTTTAAATCTGCATAGCATACGGATGATTCATTGTTTTATTTATAGCTAGGCTAAAAATACTTGTCTCAAGGCGTTTACACTGATGATTTCTTCCCACACACGTGAATTTCGGATTGCCTCTACTTCTCACATCACCATGGAAACTCGTCTGTCATGCTTCATCTCTAAACTTCAACGTTAAAGGTGTTACAAACATTTGGGCATTTCTTTTCACGTGTGTTTTACCCTGAAGAATCAGCTCATCGATTCACAAGTTGTGATTCAGTACTCTAGCTTACCGATACCATCCTATGTCAAACCACATGCTGTGTCTACTGCTTAGGTAAGGCTTGTATTTCTGCCACGTTTTGAATTGTGTAAGAATGCTTAAAGTTGGGGCTGGAGAGAAAGCCCAGTGGCTAAGAGTACTCATTGTTCTTATAGAGGACCCGGGTTCAATTCCCAGCACCCACAAAGTATATCATCTGCAATTCCAACTCCAGGGGACCTAATACCCTCTTCTGACCTCCTTGCATACCAAGTGTGCACATGGTACATATATAAACATAAAGGCAAAACACTTTAACATAAAGAAATATATCCGAAGAAAAAAGAGAAAATGTTTAAAATCCATTTCCCCATTAAAATAAGTGGATATCACACATTTAAAAATTATTTTTGGAGCCAGGGATGGTGGTGCACACCTTTAATTCCAGCATTTGGGAGTTAGAGGCAGGTGGATCTCTGTGAGTTTGAGACTAGCCTCATTGACAGAGCAAGTTCCAGGACAGCCACGGCTACACAAAGAAACCCTGCCTTGAAAAATCAAGCCAATCAACCAAAAAAACCCCCCAAAAAACAAAAAATAAGATTTTGATCCAGGTATGATGGCTCATATCTTTAATCTTAGCACTTGAGTTTGATCCCCAGTGCCTGTGTAGGAGTGGAGGGAGGGAGTCTACCTCACAAAGCTGTCCTCTGCACACATGACTCTCCTCTATCATGCATACACAATAACACATTTAAAAAGACTCTTGACAAACTTAGCTCATCCTATTATTTTCTGTTGACCAGAGAGATAGCACTGACTTATAGCAAAGATGGGAGCAAGACACTATAGAGACAAAGGTCACGGAAGTGCTGTGCTCATCAATCTCCTCAGACCTGTACGTCATTTTCTTTACTTTGCCTTTCTCTTTCTGTAAATTCTCAATACTCCTGGCCTGTTCTTTCCATCCCATACCCACATACAAATGGCATGCAAGTCCACATATCATGACTTGGGTCTTAAATAGATCTGTCTATCTATCCATCCATCCATCCATCCATCCATCACATAAATAAGGGTGTTTTATCTGAATGTATGCCTGCGCACTGTCCATGCAATGCCTGTGGAGGTCATAAGAGGGTGTGTCGGATCCCCTGGGACTGGAGTTATAAATGGCTGCAAGCACCATGTGGGTGCTGGGAACCAACCTGGGGTCCTCTGAAACAGATCAGTCAATGCTCTTAATGGCCGAGCCACCTCTCCACCCCCTTGAATGCAGTTTCCAGGGCTGGTTTTAATGAACTACAGTGCCACTGAGTGTTGACTGGGTAGTAATTGTACCACTGCAAGTGGTTTTAATTGGTGCAATCAGTAGAGAAAGCTTACCTCAACAATGAACTAGAGTGCTCTTGTTACTTCTATTGCTGTATGATGTGTGTTTGCCATAGGAGCTAGGAGCAAGATTTTAGGAGACCAGAAGACAGGGTGATCTTAGGCTTCTGCCCTACTAGACCATCTAGACTGGTGTTTTGTTGTTGTTGGTTTTATTGAGACAGGGCTTCTCTGTGTAACAACCCTAGCTCTCCTGGCACTAGCTCTTGTAGACTAGGTTGGCCTCAAATTCACAGAGATCCGCCTGCCTCTGCCTCCCAAGTGCTGGGATTAAAGGCATGTATCGCCTGGCTTAGAATGGTTTTATATTGAGCAGGTCATTAACATGCAAACTTAGTATTCTTTTTATGACTATTCCCTGCCCCTAACCTGACACAAGCCAGAGTTATCGGGGAAGAGAAACCTCAATTGAGAAAATGCCTCTATCATAGTGCCTGTAGGCAGATCTGTAGCGTATTTCCTTGATTAAAGATCAATGTGGGAAGGACCAGCCCACTGTGGGCGGTGCCACCCCTGGGCAGGTGGTCCTGAGTTGTATAAGAACTCAGGCTGAGCACACTATGGACAAAGCTGTAACACTCTTCTATGGCCTCAGTTCTGGCCTTGGGTTCCTGCCCTGACTTCCCTCAGTGAAGGACTGTGGAAAAGCAGAAGGTGGGGCTAAGGCTCAGTGGGCAGAGCGCTTGCTTAGCATGAGCCTGCAGGAAGTCCAGGACGCCATTCCAGCACGGACTGAACAGGGCCTGGTGATGCACGCCTGTCATCCCAGTGATCAGGAGAGAGGGCAGCAGGATCACAGGTTTAAAGCTGTCCTCAGCTACAGTGATTCTGAGGCCAGCTGGTGACACTTGGGACTAGCCTTGGGGAAGACAAATGGGGGAATAAAAAGGGGGATATAAGCTGTTTTTTTTTTAAATTTTTTTTTGGGAGGACTCTTGACACTTCAACAGTTCTTACTACCTTGGGAAACCGGATTTCCCACTATATAGTTTTTTTTTTAATAGACAAAACCACATCTAAAATGAGAACAGAGAATAAGTGCAGCACCGTAAAGCTGAAAAACATTCAATATGTTGTAATTATCCAATGTAACTACTTCAAAGGAGAGGAGTAATTACAAAATAACCATATCCGAAGGGCAATTTGCTCACTCAGGTCCCATCCCTCCATCCCTTCAGCATAAAAGCCCATCAGGACAGGATCCTCCCCCCAATCCTAATCACATCCATGATGAAGGGATTGCAAGCCTGCAGTACGTGGGAAAACACGCAAAAATGAGGACAGTATAATTAATGTTTGGGTAGATGAGATGGGTGATTGATTTCCTAACCCTTCAAATTTTTCTTTAATATTATGAATTAATGATTTTATTTAATAAAGTTTAAGAAAAATCTTTTTAAAAGTTAGCTTTAAAATCCATATTCCAAGTGATGGGCTTTGCTACAGCATTTTCAGCCACCTTTGTCCTTATCTGTCCTCCTCACGCTGGCTTAATGGAGACCTGATTATAATAACATGCTACACAGTAACAATTTCTGATCCACTGGTCACTAGGGTTTTTGTATCTAATGCTTCAAAAGAAACACAGTTGCAGTGAGTGGCCAGGCTGAGGAGACGGAGGTAGGCCAGACATAGTGTGTGTGGCCTTGCCTCAAAAATGAAACAAACAGAATAAAAATAGTTTTTCGGCTATCTTAAAAAAAAACGATTTGTTAAAAAAAGTTTAAAAAATGTATTTTTACTTTTTAAAATTGTGCATGTGCCTGGGGGATGGGTGTGTGTGTGGGGGTGGTTGGTATGTGCATGTGAGGGTTGGGGCACACAGAAGCCAGAGGCTGTAGCTGGAGTTACAGACACAGTAGTGAGCCACCCAGTGTGGTGCTGGTAATTGAACTCCAGGCTTCTGCAAGAGCAGTATGTGTTCTTATCTGCCAAGCCATCTCTCTAGCCCAGCTTCAGTTTTCCAGCTTCTGTTTTGAGGGCAAAGTAGCAAAGCCTACTCATTTATCACAGGTATTTCTGCTTTGCTTCAATTAAATGTGTACCCCTCCTCTATTTGGCTTGCACAATATTAAACAAAAGGATAAGCAAATTGAGGCTACTCTGGGCAGAGTATAGAAACAGCACTCCAATCAGGAAGAAGGGGTCACCATCAACAGGGCATTTGCATACTCCAGCACTTTAGATTTCATTCATGTCAGAACTATATGCACAGCTGGGTATGGTAGCTCACGCTTGTAATCCCAGCCCCTGGGAAGCTGAGGCAGGAGGGTCCTGAGTTCTAGGTCAGCCATATAGTGTTATCCTATCAGGCTTTATTACAGTCTATGCTTTTCTATGGTAATTCTTACTATCCCATTCAGTTATTACCGTTACTCAGCTCTACTCATCATCTGGGATGGGTGTTACATTTAATGGTTGCTACGTTTAGTTCTCATTGTTGGGGGAAACCTCCCCTCTGGATAGTCGATAGTCCAGGATGGATCTAGATGTATTCCCATTAGGTGAATGATGTATCTTAGTGTTTAAGATTAGAGAGATAAATATTTATTGAAGAATAATTACTATAGATAAAAAGATTTAAAAGGAACTAGAAGATCAAAATGACTTGTAATCATTTCCTAAACGTCTTATACATGTGTGTATGTTCTTTTAGTTTAGTCGTGTGTCCTTCCGCGTGTGTCCTTCTGCCCCACCCCCGCCCAGATTCAGTACACCTTTGAAGCAGGGTCTCTCAACCTCAATGCCATTGCTTTCTGAACTGGAAGTCTTTGCAGTGTTTCTGCCCTGCAGGACAGTAAGCTGCATCCCTGGCCTCTACTCAGGTGTCAGGAGTGGCTCCTTGTCACTTGTGAGGACCTAAAATGTCCATGGTGGTACACGTCGGAGCATAGAGCACTTCCAGGTGAGAGCCGCTGTTCTGGAGATGCAGCAGGTTTTAGGTATCAATTATCTACCCTTCACTTTATAGACAAGAAAAGTGTTTAATTCTTACATTAGTGTAGATGGTTTGCCTACAGTCTTGTGGCCGATACATGGCAGAATCAAAACTTAAAGAGAAAAAAAAATCCAGACTAATTCGAGTGTTTTAGAATTCAGCGTCGGCTACCTGCTCTGTGGACTCTAGGAAAATGGACTGGATTTTCTCTTCCCTACAGAAAAGGGGAAGACTCTGTAACTGAACATTCTCAAAATTCTTTCACAAACAGAAAGTCATTAAAACAGATAGCAAGGGGTCAGGAATTTGAAGGTAATAATGGTGGCTTTAAAAGTCAATTAGATTTCAGCAATTTTACCTGCAGAGCTCTAATTTCTTCAATTTTGGGGGGATCTATTAAAGAGATGTAATGAGAAGAGGCTGCCAGAGTGAATCCTGAGGTGACCCAAGGGGCCAGCGGCTCTGCTCTTCATCTGCCCTTCATTGCATGGATGGCGGTCAGCTACAGCAATGCCACTTGCATCTCCTATGTGGAAGCAGGGTTGCTTAGCATCCTCAGCAGAATCCTTGAAGGTCCTTCATGTATTTGTGCTTTGCTCAGCCAAAATAAACTCGTACACTGACCTTGTGAACAGATGTCTGGTAATGAGGCCAGAGAACTGAGTAACATTTTTCAGAGAATTGCTTTATGGTGTAATAAATGTTCTGATTAGATTCCTGTTTCCATTCTTTTACACGCTCAGGTGATTCAACCTGGGGATCCTAGGCAGAAAGTCACCATCGCCTAAAGATCATACGAGTGCAATAATTTTTAGACTGGAAGATATTTCTAACAAACTATATATATAAACTGCATAAATTTTGCTATCGTTTTCCTTCATTTTCGCTTTAATCCTGACCTATTTCTCAATTTGGCTCCAATTTACTTGAGTATGAAATGCCTGCTTCAGTGAGTTCTTTTGTGACAATACTTTTTTTTTCTTTTCTTTTTTTTGGTAAATGTCTCCGGAAATGAAACTGATTTCAGCCACTTAGGGAAAGCACAGTATATGTTGAGGCTAACAGAGCTAGCATTACATAGTGCTCAACAGTTATTTCTAATAGTTATTTCTAGCAGACACAACAGCACCAGGAATCGAGTGTCCAGCACTCCTAGGGTCATGAGAACACGACATGACCTCACGCACTGAGACTCTTTTGGTTAAACAACCACGACACCAGCAAGCAGGGCAGTGAGCTTCAGTGGTGGGCTCATTTTGTAGTAGTGATTTAGGTAGTTTGATAGTATAGTCTCTGTTTCCTGACTGGGGGCGGGGAGTGGAAATTTGATTTTGAGTTGTTAAATATAAAAGTGAAATCCCTGAATCACAAAGGAGGAAGTAGATACGGGATTATCTTTTGTGGCATTTTTTTATAGAAAATTCTTGCTGTGAGATAACATTATTTAATATCAGAGGGTCTTAGCAACCAAAAGATACATCGGCTGCAGTCGGAAGGTAAGGCGCCTCTGAGGCCACAGGGCCGGACTATCTTAGACTGCATCTTAGACTACGATAATGGAGAGACGTCAAGTGTGCAACAGATAGCGTGGTAGGACGTTAAAAACTGATGAAGGCAAATATGAGATAAAATGTGGGAAGAAGGATAAAATTATATTGTGAGGGTTGCTGATTTCCCATGAAGCAATAATAGGCTTAATAAATATAAGTCATGATACAGTAAACAACCCACAAATATAACATGGTGAGGAGTTGGAGAGATGACTCAGTAGCTGAGAACACTTGCTGTTCTTTTTTTTTTAACACTTGCTGTTCTTACAAAAGACATCAGTTCAGTTTCCAGCCCCCATATAAGAGTTCACAACAACTATGACTCTAACTATGGGGAGCCAACACCTGCTTCTGGCCTCTGGGGCACCAGGCATGCACATGGTGCACATATACACAAGCCAGACAACACATTAGAAATATTTCTAAGTGTTAAACTGAGAACCACTGGGGTTTCTTTCTATGTTTACTAAAACAACGTCCTCAAAGGCGTTTTCAACGCACGTTCAAAGTTGAAATTGAATTTGCAGTTTTCTACACAAGATCACGTTAAATGATGCTTTTTAAATGAGGTGTAAATGAATGTATTCACTTGGCCTGCACGGTCAAACAATGCTGAGCTTAAACGGGAAGGAGCAAGCTCCTTGTGGTCACACCCCTCTACCTGCAAGCACGATAAACCCTCTGACCTGTGCCCCGAGAGTGAGTGCTTTCTCTTCCACCTCCACTCCTCCTCCTCACCCCCACTTCTCAGCACAGCAAGAAGACAGTTGTTCAGTTCTTTGTGTTCTTCTTGTTTCAGTTGTTCAATTCTTTGTGTTCAGGCAGTTCTTACTGCCTGGCTGGGCCAGGTTCTGTTATTGTACATTGCTTCTTCTTCTTGTTTTGATTTTCGAGATAGGGTTTCTCTGTGTAGCTTTGGATCCTGTCCTGGAACTTGTTCTGAAGACCAGACTGGCCTCTAACTCATACAGATCTGCTTGCCTCTGCCTCCTGAGTGTTGGAATTAAAGGCCTGCGCCACCACCACCGAGCTATACTTTGCTTCTAATAAAATTTTTGTTGTTGGTTTTCCCCCCAGAGTTAATAATTGCCTTTTTAGTTTTCATTTGCTTAGCTGTCCTACCCTGTGCATAATCCCCAATACACTTTTCACAGTGCTCAGGTCTGTGTGTATACAGGTACACACTGTCTGCACCCAGTGAGTTCTTTCATGGGTTACACCATTCACATGGCTGGGATAAGTGTCACCCCTGCACAGCAAAAAGCTAATTCTCTCCTATTCTCTATACTTCAATTCTGTACTACTTTCAGAAGCTTCTCTGTTAGCACCTTTGACCCACAGAATCCATTTCTGGCTGGATTCTGAACTTGATGCACAGTGCCCTTCTAAGGAATCTTGATATCCCCCCTTCTGTGCTGGATAACCTAGCTCCCAGATCCCATGGGTTTTCTCCATCCCCACTCCTCTAGCTTTGAGCGAACATATCTGCTCCCATAAAGGTGTGCATTTGGTACATTTTATGGGTTTGTATGTGTAGAACTTAAGAAGAAAAAAATATTCTTTTTTTAGTTATTTTAAGTTTACATCTGATTGTCAGGCTTGATCATTACAGAACTTGGGCCAGAGTTACAAGATGGCATCATGGGTGATGTCATACAGACTTCATGATTCTATTTCATTCACTAGAAGTTTACTGCCATTCTGGTGCTAGATCATTTGAACATGGTGTGCTTTTAATCTCTGAAATCTGTGAGAATTTTGTCCTTCTTGTTGGTGTCTGGTGAGGGCGGGTTGGGAGCAATGTGAAGGCCCTGCATGCAGATGGTCACCCTTTCCCGTGGTACCTGGCAACCTGGAGGCTCGTGGGCCTCAAGACCACACCATAGCACATGGTCCGTTTCTCTTTGCTGACCACATCAGTCCTCCCCCTTCACAGCGTCCAGTTGGGAAGGATGGATTTCCAGGGTGGTCTTTACGGTGTGTGTGTGTGATCAGCAATGCATTTTTATTAAGCAAGAAACAAAAGGCAAATAAACCCCAGTAAGTTCAAAATGTTGCTGTTTAGAGTCTATTCATCTATTTTAATGAAAGAAAAGCCCATTACAGGCCCAGGAAGAGGAAAGCTCTGTAGTTTACTTCTCTACAGTAATCAATAGCCATTATCAATACAGTTATCTCCATATGTCTATGAACGACTTTCTGCTTAGGCCTCACTACAGTACGGCCAGGAAGAATAGGAGTTCTCACTTTTTGCTTACATGAACTCTGAGGTGAGCCAGCCGAAGGCTCTGCGAAGTGAACATGCTCTCAAGCGGCCCTTTCCTCACCGCAGGTCTGTGAAATCACCACCTAACTGAACTGCAGCCTTCCTCAGCGCAGCTCAGCCACAAAGAGCCTGACCTGAGCTAGGGAGCCAGCTCAGAAGTTAGCAGCTCTTGCAACTCTTGCAGATGACCCAGTTTCAGTTCCTAGCATCCACATTAGGAGGTTGACAGTTGTCTGTAACCCTAGCACCAGGGAATCCTATGCTTCTGGACTCCATGGGCACCTGTACTCACAGGCATTATATCCACATGTGTGTGTGCGTGCACACACACACATACACACTTAAAACAAAAATAAATCTTAATAACAAACAAGAAAAGAGTCTGACTTGAAAGTAGAATACTAATTGCCCCCATTTTACCTCATATTAGTAAACCATTTGCCTGAAATTGAGGATGCCTGGTTCCACTGTGAGCAAGCACAGTGCTATCATGTATGCTCAGAGACACATCACCCTTGTTCTACACACAAAGCAACCAAGACACATACAAATTAGCAAACAGCTTATGGTGACTTCAAAAGTCATGGTCAGCACTTTTTGGTTGTGACGTCCAGTTTTTTCTTTTTCCCATATACCACACGCTAAAAATCAGATGTACTATGCTATTGAGAATAAGCCACACGAACTACTACATGCAAAGGAGCCCAAGAGTCATAGTGCCAGCCTCCAGAGAAGGCTGTTCAATCAGTAACTTGGACGGACAGAACAGCTATGACATTAGTGACTCAGCACAAACTTTTTACATGCTTTATTTTGAATAATCAGTTACCTCAAATTGGTTGAAGTAGAGGTGCAGAAGGAAGCCAGAAATCCTAGCAAGGCAGTGCGAGAGAGAGAGAGAGAGAGAGAGAGAGAGAGAGAGAGAGAGAGAGAGA
>LOJH01022925.1:0-19703 GCA_001685095.1 Ellobius talpinus | reverse complement strand
CAAGCTGGGATGGGATAGGAAGAGAGAGGCAGTAGCCGGGAGAGAAGCCCCTGCTGAATACCCAGATAGTTTAGGGGGTTGCAGGGTGTCCGTGCTCCGTTTCTGGGCGTCTGCCAGCAGGTCGGGAACAGACTCACCTCTCCGATGGATCTTCTGGTACAGGATCAGGGCCACTTGCTGGCCAGGAGTGCCTAATAAAATTTTAAGTAATAACTTAAAAAGTCTTCTATCATGCTAACTTGAAATTGTAATTCACGGGTCATCTCGTTTATGTTAGAAAGGGCTAGAGTGTAAACCATTTTGCTCCAGTGAGCCATATGGCTTCTGTTGTGTACAAAATAGGCCTTCTGTAACTATGGGTTCTGCATCCATAGAACCAACAAACAATGGATGTCAATTAGCAACACACATCTATAATTTTTCTAGTCATAATTCAGTATACAGTTTTCATGGTATTTGTATTGTGTTGTCTGTTATGAGTGTCTTGAGAAGGTAGAAAACACAGAGGAGAACATTTGGAGGATAAAAGTAAATGTGAATTATTATAATGGGTTTGACCAATCACAGATTTTGGCATCCAAGGAAAAGGTCCTAGATCTCATTCTTTGCTGATGTCAAGGGATTATTGCAACCAATTAATATTTTTAAAATCCATTGAGTGCTTTGCAGAAAGGCTCGTGATAGAAAAACACACAAAATATTACTGTGGCTATAAAAATATTAAAAAGATTTTTATCCATGTAACCATAACCAGGAAACTGAGGAAAAATGATTTGTCGGCTTTCATGCCACGTAAACCCTGAGCACAGAGATGAGCGGGATTGTGCCCCCGGCTGTGTAAAGCCTGCCACCTGTCAGTCCACCACCTTCACCTACAGAGGTGGGTAGCGCAGAGACACACCCTGACTCACTAACGTATAGAGAAGCAGCTCAAAGAGACAGACTTTGAACACCCAAAGCAAGAGCCAGAATGAAAGGTTTCTATTCTCCTAAGAAAAGATGGACTGTTCTTTGGCGTCGAAAACAAGTACCCATTGATCTAAATGATCAATGACCGCCTCACACTAGTACACACTTCTCTGTGCCTTCTTCAGCGACTCTGATGTCTGCACCGGCTCAGCTTGACTGCAGTTGGCAAACAGGAAAATCAGCTTTCTGTTTAAGATGCTGAATGGCGCCCTCGTTTCTAAACAGGTGGCATGTGTTAAGTTAAAGGGAAGAAACGTCTATTGTGTTTTTTAAGCATAAGAAACCTTAAGAAACTTGCCTTATAGAATGAGGGGCCTTCTAGAACCAAAATCATGCTTCTGCTTTTAATTCTAAATCAGCATAGTAAGCAGAAAAGAGAATGATTCCATGTAAACTGAATTTATAATTTAAGTAGATGAAACACAGAAGCAAATTATGAAACCAAAGAATAATACAACAAGCTAAATTAAAGTCTAGGAAGCCAAAGCTTCTGAATATTATATAGTTAATCTTTATTGAAAATAGAATCTTTTTCTCAATGACATGTCTGGATTATGGTTTCCTCTCCCTCTACTCTTCCCAGTTACTCCTCACCTCCCTTCCCACCTGTATCGACCTCCTCTCTAGCTCTCATTAGAAAATAAAGAGGCTTCTAAGGCATAATAATAAAATAAAGTATAATAAGATAGAACAAAAACTAACACATTAGAATAATATAACAAATAGAAGAAAAGGAGCCTGAGAAATGGCATAAAAACCAGATACAGATGCAGACGCCTACTTGTTCACACACTCAGGAATCCCATCAAAACATTAAACTGGAAGACATAGGATGTATGCAAAGGACATGTAGATTAAAAACATTATATACATATATATAATTTCAAGGCATTGACATGACATTATGAGACAAAGAATCTCCAAAGATGTCATTGAGCCGCTTTTCTGAAGGTCGTCTACTGTTGAGCATGCTGTTTACCCTCAATAGTTGTCTGTTTCCCCAGTGATACTGCCTTGGTTATCAACAGGGGACAGCTTCCGGATCAGTGAGGGGTCATGGGTCCACATTTCCTCTCAGCACTAGGACCCCATCTGCTGCAGACCCGGGCAGGTCCTATGCATGCCGCCTCAGTCTCTGTGAGTTCATGCCTGCATCAATCCTGTTGAATGAGAGGGCCTTGTTTCCTTGGTGTCCTGCATCTCCTCTGGATCTTACACTCTTTCTGCTTCCTCTTTTTTTTTTAATTAAGAAAACACCTCAGTTAACAAAGGAGATAAACTGTACATTGAAACTGGTAAAAAAAAAATTGAAGAAAGAAACTGAAGACTCAAAAAATGGAAACTGCATTCATCCCTAGATTAGAAAAATTAATAGTTTAATACCAATAGAACCCCAAGTAACCTTCAGATTTAAAATATTAAAGACAATAAAACAAATCAGATTTCGTAAATTGCAATTAGTTTTACTTACAACCATAGAAACAGGCAACAGAACAAAAAATTATTCAGGACACCTTGTTTCTCTGTGTAACTAGATTGTATTCATAATAACAAAAAATGAAGTTGTGCACAGAAATGGAAATGGGGTAAAGGCAAGAGACACCCTGGTTATTTACAGTTCCATTTGACTTTTTGGTGGTGGGAACAATTAGCCTGCTACGATTAATTAGGACTCCACTCCTTGTTCCAAGAGTTCATTGCAGTCTTCTCTTTTACACAGCAATGTATGAGGTAATAATAGAAGCAAAATTTTAAGTGTAGCAAAGCAGTTTTATGTCAGACTTAGTAAGAATAATCTTTATCAACATTCCAGTGGCTTTCAAGGAAATAGAAAAAAATCTTAAGGTTCACATAGAATCACAAAACCCTTAAGTAGTCAAAACTGTTTTAAGGAAGAAAAATAAACTGGGTAATATCACATCCCCTAGTGTGGGGGAAAATAGTGTAACACCTCCCTAAAATACACATGAATGAAACAAACAAACAAAAAATAAATAAATAAAAGACAAAAATACAAGCTCCAAGAAAAGCTTGAATATATCTGTTAACTAAACTTTTAAAGAGGCACCAAATCCACACAATGGCTAAAGAGGAAGATTTCCATATACAAGATAACACAATAACAACTCAGGTACCTGCGTGGTGGCAGATGCCTGTATTCCAGCACTTGTGGGGTTAAAATAGGGCACTGTGATCTGAAGGACAGCCTAAGCTACATAGGGTGGTCTTATCACAAAAACATTTTTTTAAATAAAAAAAACTCAAAATGGGTTAAGTTTAAAGTCTGCCCAGGTAGAAGCTCTCAGAGATCATGAAGTGAATTAATTCACATTGGTCTTGGCAAGGATTTTTCAGAAACACCTCCAAAAGCACAGGATAAAAGCAAAAATAAGCAAGTCCACATCAAACCAAGTAAAATGAAAGGAAAAATCTATAGAAAGATAAAATATTGGTAAATCATCTACCTGATAATAATTAATAACTAAGATAAATATAGAATGCATACACACATGCACAAACAAACAAACAAAAAGATCAGAAAAAATGAACATTGTCGGACTGGTAAGAGAGTTCAGTGGGCAAGAGCAGTTGCCTCCAGCTCTGACCACATGAGTTCAGTCTCCAGAACCCACATGGTGGGAGGAAAGAGCTGACTCCCACAAGTTGACCTCCACATGTGCGTGCAAACACACACACACACGTGCACACACATACATACACATGCACACGTGTACAAAATTAATGAACATAAACTCCAAAGAAAATATCCAAATAGCCATCTATCCAGAATCAATAATTATAGAAAAGCAATCCTCAGCGATGTCTCATCTCACTCCAGTGAGGATGGCTGTTGTGAAAAGTAGAGCCAACAGGTGTTAGCAAGACTATGTGGAGCAGGGAACCTTTAGTCCGTTAACACAGGAATGGAAATTGGTGCTGCCATTGTGGAAAAGAAGACAAAGGTTCCTCAAAGAGTTAAAGGTAAAATCACTATCTAAAAATCTCACTGCTGGATATATCCAAAGGAAACGAAGCAATAATTTTAACACACTGTCTCTATCTTCAATTTTTATTTTATCATTATTCATCATAGCTAAAATATTGAAACAATATTAATGTCTATTGATGGATGAATAAAGGTCGTGTGATATATTGGGAAGACAAGGAAAGGGAGAAAGGGGATGAGGAAGAGAAGATCCTACCATTTTCTACAACAGCAATAAGTCTGGAAGGTATTATACTAAATAAAGTAAATGCAGAATGATCTATACTGTAAGATCAATTTTTATATGAATCTGATAACCAAAACAATCAGAAGCCAAGCACAGCATGTGTTTCCAGGAGCCAGAGTATGTCAAAATGTGTAGGTGTTTATCCATTTGAGTATCAATTGGAGTTGATCAAAATTTGAGTTTGAGATGATGCAAAATTCTTCCAATGGATAGTTGTGATGGTTTTCTATGCCAATATACTTAAAACCACTGGTTATACACTTAAAATAGTCTATTTTATGTATGTTTTACCATGAGAGAAATAAATTATATTTTTACTAGTTCTGTTAGTATGTATTAAGAAATGAGGCAAGACTCATTTCACAACTAGCTGGTTCATGACTAATAGCAGGTTCCGAGTTTCTCACTAGGACAATTAGAGTGAGAACAAAGGAAGCCAGGAGGAGATCATCCTAGGTCATTGGCAATGACCACTAATTCCACAATAATTTGATTAGTTGCTGCTTGATTGGTTTCCCTGAACATTTGAATCATTTGCGGCATCTTTCTTCTTTAAGAAGACATACTTCTGGTTAGTGTATTCCTTCAGATCTTCAAGGACATTTTAGTGTTTCAGACCATTTGTTCCCACAAGGAAACAATAAGAGGAAGGTAGGGATGGAAAGAGCGACTAAGGAATAAGTAGACAGACCTGAAACTAGACCACAGTTTGTATGATCCAAGGCATGTGTTACCCAGTGATAAAAATCAGAAACAGAAGACAGAGGTTTTTGGTCTTATTAGTAAAGAGCTGACAGGATACACACTAGGTAGAATACGGACATTCATTAATTCTCAGCTCATTAATAACAGAAAGAAAAAATTCATGAATATCATCATGATATGAACCAGAACACTGTCTCCAACTTTAACCTGCTTTCTAAAGTTCTTCTCTTTTCCTGCTGTGTTTCTTTTCCTAGGGAGACATGAACAAACATCTGTTCACCCCAGATAGGGAACCAACGACAGAAGGGAAGAATGACTGTTGAAGTTCAGCTGGGTGAAGCAATGAGTCTTGGGCGTACTCATAAGAATATGGGTGAGGAATTCTTTCCGGGAGAATAGGTGACCAATAGCATTTACATTACCGAAGTCCTGCTCATCGTGGATGACCATGTCCCAGAATCTGCACTGATGGAGGCAATTGTAGCCGTCTACATTCTATGTACTCTAGTACCATCCTCCAAGGGTTTGTGAAATGGGGGCAGGTGGGAACAAATAGAGGTGAAGATCACAAGTAAAGGTCTGGGACTCTTCTCCTTCTTTCTACTGGTAGTTTAATGGCCCCATTATCTACACTGTACCTGCTGTGTTGTTTTACTTATTTTGTTGCCATGACTTCAAGGCCAAGATATTCTGTAGGTCACTACAGAATTCTCTGCTCCCAGATGACAAAGGTGATATTGTGTCCAGAGAAAACAGTTCTTCTCCAACACATGTCTCTGTTCTCAGTGAGTTGGTTGTCAAGATGACACTCAATGAGAGTATTCACTGATAGTCTTGAACTCATAAAGATGAAATCTCTGTGTACTTACCTGGCCCATCACCTTTGCTCGAGTTGGGTATTTTATTAATGTATTCCGAATTATTGTAGTGCTTTACTATTCTCTTCTATAATACTTTGGGAATTTTTTTGTTTAATTCAAAATTTTGCCTATATCATTGACATACAGGTAAGCTACTGTTTTTTACATTTCTAAGAAAGATAAAAAGCTAGAACTTTACAAAATGAGATATCTACAGACATATATTAGGTGAAAAAGTATATATATATATATATATATATATATTAAAGACCAGCATTATGACTAACATGGGAATGTTATTTTTTACTGATAGGCATTCCTTATCTCCTGCATTTTCTCAAATTTTTTTTTAAAATTTCAAGTCCAGTTTTATCTGCAAGATGGAAGTGTTGCATCAACCTCATTGGTTATTGCCAGGATTAAATGGAGTTTTATCAAACATTGAATGATGTGACATATGTATTATTAGCTCCCATGAATTGAAGTTCCCAGAGGTGGGGGTGGAAAACTCACCATTATGTTGGAGATTCTACAAGTTTGATTGATTGATTAGAAAGTGGTGAGGTGGGATTACCCTCTGTATACTGTGATTACCATTGGTTAATAAAGGAACTGCTTTTGGCCTATATCAGAGCTATAGGGGACCAGAGTTAGGCAGGGAAAACTAAACTGAATGTTGGGAGAAAGGAGGTGGAGTCAGAGAGAAGCCATGTAGCCCTGCTGGAGCCAGATAGACCTTTAGCTGGTAAGCCACAGCCACATGGTGATATACAGGTTAATGGAAATGGGTTAAATTAATATGTAAAAGTCAGCCAATAAGAAACTAGAGCTAATGGGCCAAGCAGTGATTTAATTAATATGGTTTTTGTGTGATTATTTCAGTTCTGGGTGGCCAAGACAAACAAGTGGCTTCTTTACTACAAAGTGGAGATTTTTGGAGTTGGAATGTTACCTATCTATAGTTAAAATTATCATAGGCTATCTTCAGTCTCTCTAACATTCACTCTCTTTTACCCTCACATCTGAATGATAGAGAATTCCTGCCATAACTCATTTACCTGGTTCTCCCAAAGTATTGATAAATGTCTTGATTTATAAGTTTCTTTTTTATGTGACTGTAAAAATAAAATATACAGCCACTTCCATGGTGGAACACATCCTTCAGGGAACCCTGGATCCAGCTCCCAGGCCATGCTTATTTCTACTTGGCTGAGAATCAATTGTCAAATGTTCCCTTTGAGCTGAGAGCGATGCTTTGTGTCGACATTAATAATTTTTAGTATTGATTATCTCGTTTCCTTTACCTTCAATGCACACTGAACTGATTCTCTCAGTCCCTGAGTCACACTGACATGAGGTTATAGTCAGAATCAAGAATTTCAAAAGAGCAAAGAGCTGACCAAGCAAAAACCCAACACGAACACAGCTTTTCCTGCCAAGACCCCATCCTCAGGTTCCTAACACTTCAACCGAGAAACAGCTCTGTTGTCAGCATGTCCTGACACATTTCTTCTGAACAAAGCAGACAACTATGTATGTTTCTTCAGAGAAACTGGTGCTAAAAAAATAAGGTATGAATATTGGGTAAAATTCCAAACTTCTCATAACTGTGGATACTGTGCATTGCATCAGTAATATCCATGTGCCGTTTTAGGAAAGTAATGAAACTTTACTTCAGAACTAGAACAGTATAGATGTAATAATTACACTAAACAGAAAATGAATTTTCACCTTATTTATAAATTTAGAGAAATTTCAAAATGTGTTCTGGGTACAGGCCTTAATCAAAACTTTGACTTATCTATCCCAATGGAACAACCTATCAAGCATGTATTTAAACTTTTAAAATTTTTTGTTATAAGAAAATCCAAAATTAGCAACCTACAAATCAACCATGTAAGCATTATTAGAGACAAACAAGTAGCTATTAGTTCATTATAATTCCTGAATGATAGTTATAGGCGTTCAGATGTCAAACATTTATAGTTTTAAATAGTACCCTAAAACATCACATATTTTATCAGACCTCATGCCCTCCCCTTCCTCTCTTCCCTTTTCCATCTTCCTTCTCTTTTCCACCTTCCTTCTCTCCCCTCCTCCCTCCCTTAGTCTTTGAAAGTCAGTTGCTGGAGAGGTCAAGTGGCCTTGCTATATAGAGCTACCATTGGAGTGTACGTATCACTTACTGCCAAATTATTTCTACATAAGACATTAGGAGGTATCGTCACCACACTCTCCCCCAAAGCCACCATTGAATATAGAAGAGATTCTATTTCCTTCAAGCCTGTGGCTGCGAATTTCCATTTTATGCTTTTCTTAATGGATATGTACACCAGATCCTGAGGTTTGCTGGCCAGAGAATTTATAAGAATAGCGTATTCTTCTAATATTCCAACTATAGTACTGTGGGTTGCCCATAATCCAAATGCCAGAATCTGTTCATCTTGTGATGCCTACCAGATGTTTTAAAGAGTCATGAAATCCTTTTCCCTTGCATAAAAAGTGGAGTCACTCGGCTCATTTGTTCCAGATTTTTCTTAAGACATGACTAGAGCCATTGTCCTGTGTTTACAGCAGCAGTGCATCCTGGCTTCCCTCAAGATGCTGCTGTTCCCATCGTATTGTGTACTCCAAATGTTTGCAAGGGCTGTGTGGTAGGGAGGAGGGAATCCTCTCTGTTGCTCAGCCTCCCAGCATGCAATGCCAGCTTAGAGACCGAGCAGCAGCTTCAATAAGATTTCATGGAACACTTTACTATAAAAGAAGACAGAATAATACAAAATAAATAAATAAATAAATAACTGCCACAGCTTCTTATAGCTGATGGGTTGAGTGCTATATTTAGGTTCCTTGAAAAGTATTCCTTCTTTGTCTCTGTCTCCTACCTCCCACCACACAGAGAAGTTAAGTTTATATAAGTTACATGGATAAACTTGAAGTTAAAACCATGATGATCACTCAGAAAATTAACAATGGGTACAATTATCTGGAAGGATTGAATTGTGTAATTGTGCAAACTTGCACTTAGATTGAATGCTTAAAACAAATTTGCTTCACCTCCCCAAATGATGGAATCAGCTTGCACATTTGTTATTAGGAATCCAATACCAAGCAATAACAAAATAGAAATCCTTTTTTCACTTTTGAGGAGAAAAAGAAAAGAAGAGAAAAATACGTGTCTTGTACAGAGAATATAGGCATGTAGCAAATGAATTTTTCTAAAATATATGAATAGCTCCCGTAACTCGATAATATAACACATTTGAAAATTAGAAAGTCCAATGAAGTTTTGGGGCTGGAAGCTGCATGGATGACTAACACATGTGAGAAAGTGCTCAAGACCTTTACTCATTAGCTTACTATTAATTAAAATCAGAACTAAATAGCTCCCAACTTTAAGAATGCCTGAAATTTCATCACTGGGCAATGGCTCAGCAGGTAAAGCTGTCACCCTACAAGCATAAGGTCCAGAGTTTAAACCCAATACCCACATAAAAGCCAGGTGAATGTGACAGCCCCTTTGTAACCCCAGCACTTGGGAGTCAGATACAGGAGATGCAGGAAAAGCTGGCTAGCTACACCAATCAAAAGGGCAACTTCTGCATTCAGCAAGAGACTTCACCCCAGTAAATAAGTTAGAGAGTGATGGAGGAACACACCCAGTACCAACCCACATGAACATGTGCACAACCACCTGTACACACACAAGCCTACTGACATGTAAACATGGATGCACACATGTGTACACATCACACACACATGTGAAGACACAAAACTGCCGATAGTTTTGAGATCATATCTAGAAGTTTTTGAAATAAAGTTAAATCTACCTTTATCCAAATTATCTAGCAATTTCACTCCTATATAGTTATCAATAGAAATGAAACATTTTCCAGCAGCAAACAAAATTTTATAGCATCTTTATCCATTACAGACTTCCACAGTAGTATAGCCACATCTTAAAGGGTCATCCAAAGGTCAAATGGATCATGCCTTGCAGTACTACTCAAGAACAAAAAGGAACACAATGATGGAATCACACCAAGGAAGATGATTCTTAAAAGGCATCTGAGCCTTAAAAGACAATCAGTATGCACTATATTGTCACTGCAGGAAATGCCATCCTGTGGTAAGAGAAGTCAGGAGAACGGTTACTATGGGGTGGAAGCAATGGCTAGAAAACACACTTTCTATATAGGAAAACATTCTCCTTAAAGTCTACATCTATTGTTATGTAAATTATAATAAAAAGGTGGCTTAAGGAAAGAGCTTACTATGTGCAGACAATACAGAAGTCAACATAATGGATAGACAAATCAAACAGATGTGGTTCTCCTAGAAATACCCAGTTTGAGCTCAGAATTAGGAGATTAAAGAACAGAAATATGATCATAGTAAAATTCCTTGTCCCAGCAGCATAGAGAGAATTAGGTAAACGTGAAGTCTGTGTTCCCTCCTCATTTTCTAGTTTCCTGATCAGTGGGAGCCACCGTGCACGATGCTTCCTAATGGCCTATTCTACTTTCGTACCAATGGCATACTCTGCCTCTTCAAAGCACCCAGAGGTCAATGGCTGTGTCTGTCTGTCCTGTGGGAAATGGAGGAATGGACAGGATAGCCATCCACGAAGATTTGATCATTTGGTTTCAATATCGCTACAAGTCGGGTCTTTAGTGGTGTTATATGGGGTGAAACACCACACATGATCCAAATCTATTTTCAGACTCTTAAAGCATGGCGTGATGCCTGGCTGGCCTCCCGAGAAATTTCACTCAGCTCTTATTCTCTTGAGAGCTTTATGTTGCTGGTCAGTAGGGTATTTCAAGCGTCAGAACTGTGCTTGACTCTGGCAGATTGAAGAAAGCAGTGTCTTGTTAAAGGACATAAAGACAGCTGTACAGCAGTGAAGTTCCCGTGTAAGCCATGATCCCTGACCCAAGCTGGTCCTCCTACCCCTAGACAGTAAGACTTGGGAGCTCCTGAACTACCCACCTAGACTGGGAAAACTGCTTGGAAATTTGTGATGTTAAATGTCCCCTGCATGTAGAGGAACAGCTTTCCCCTAGCTGTTTTGAGAAATTTCACAGTCCTAAGTCTTTTGTAGTTGATTTCATAACGTATTTCTCTATTATGTCTCAGTGCAATGGACAGCAGAATGCCTAAATTGTCTTTAGGAACGGACAGATCAGACATTAAACTGTGTTCCTCTTATGAAAGTCTGTGGAGGACCTCAGCTATTTTTATCTACTCCTTAAACTGAGGAAAACTAACAGTCCACCTATATAAATAGACACAAACAAAACAAAGCCATGCAAAGAAAATGATCTTCCCCAAAAATGCAAGTCATGTGACATTGACCAAGACTTTCAACTTTGCATTATTCAACTTTGCATTACGGTCAGAGCACTTGGATTCTAAGGCTCGGGTATGCGTGCTTTCAAATAGCTGCAAGTTTTTCCCACGAGTGATGGTCTATTCTTTCTGAGCGTTTGTTTGTAGGCTCAGAATAGCCATCCAGGAACCACCTAAAACCTAACTTTGGGTTTTCATCTCTTCCATTGTTCTCAACTTCGAGAGAAATAAAACAGTTGTTTGGAGTTTGGGGTTTTTCATTTGTTTAGTTTGTTTTTTATTATTTCTTGTATTATTTGGTTTGTTTTGGTCTTTTAGCTTCACCTCATCAATGTTTGGCAGGGACAAAAAGGAAACAATGAATACCACATTTTTAGCTGGCAGACCCACTTACAGGGAAAAGTATAGAGTCTCTTGAAGACCGTGGGAGCTCTGCTGGCTAACAGGAAACTCAACGTCGGTTTTAAAAGCAAAAGTTGACATCAGCTGACAAAACACAGAGACAGAAGGCCGTCTCTTGTACTTGTTTGGCTTTTTACTCCTTTTAAACAAATGCCACCTTTCAGTATATGACAGAGACAGGAACTGTTTGGTCATCTTAAACACTGCCTATGGGAGGCAGAGTGGCACCTCGGAGAGAAGTGGTCATGAGATGGGAGGTGAATTCAAGCTAAATATCCCTCCACCCCCACAGCCATGTACTACTGTTGTGTTACATCTCTTTTCTGGATGTCTAGTCTGCTTTTTGTTAAACTGAGAGAATTGTTAGACCCGAGTAAGTTGCTCCAATAAGAAGAACAAGAGGGGAGAAGAAAAGACCAAGCAAATAGCAATTTTGCTTCAGACAGTAGCTAACTTTCTAGTAATAGAATTGTTAATAATGGTCCCTCCTATGATTCAGTTTTTAACATTTTGTAATTTTTAGTTTTACCTCTAACATTGCAAACTGTCATGAAATTAATCAATCAGTGTTTCTATCATCCTGCTTAGGATTCTATTTCGATAAATGTCAAGCAAAATCTGGAATCAGTCATATTTGCCAAGAAAGAAAACCACTTTTATTTAAAATGCCCCATTCAGGCACAGTAGCTCACAACTACAATCCCAGCACTAAATTAAGGCAAGAGAATCTCTGTTAGTTCAAAATCAGGCTGGACTTCAGAGTGAGTTCTGGGCCAGTCTGGGCTATGGAGTGAGACTCTATCTAAAAATTTATTTATTGCTATGTATTTATTTAATAAACAAAAGTTCTAGAACTTGAAATGGAAACTAGGATACAAAATATAATAAATAAGAGCCCTAATAAAAAAAATTAAAAAGTAAACTCTTCTTGCTTGGTGGTCAAGATCAGGATTGTTGTAGGAGTCTGATTGTTTATCCTGGCCACCCAGAACCAAAATAATCACTCAAAAACTATATAATTTACAACACTGTATGGCCAAAAACTTAAGCATGTTGCTAGTGAGCTCTTACATATAGAATTAATCCACCTCCATTATTTTATACTTTACTATGAGGCTTATAGCCTCTGGTAACGTTCCAGCTGGCGGCTTGCATCTGTCTCCAGAAGCAGCCCCATGGCTTCTCTCTGACTCCGCCTTCTTCCTCACAGCATTCAGTTTAGTTTTCCCCAAGCCAGGTTCTTTATTCATTAATGAATAAAAGCAACACATAGACAGAAGAACCTCCTACACCACAGGATGATACAAAAAGATAAAGTTTAAATCTTGAAATGACTTTTTTTTGTTGTTTCATTTTGCTTCTGTAGTTTGTTTTGCTTTCCATTGCTATGCAGTAAAGAATGACTTAAACCAGGCTCTGGGGGCTGTGGGAAGGGCTGTGCTTCCTGGGATGAGTGCTGCAGGCTAGACAGAATGAACATGGCTTGCTGAGAACACAGTGAATGCATTTCCTGGACATTTTATGACATAAATATTTCCAAATAAAACATAAATAGATTAGAAGGTAAGGAAACATACTCTAAAAGCAAGAAAGCAAATTTTAGAAAATCTGAAATTAAAAAAATAAAACCCTCCCACAGAGGTTCTGTATGTTTGCATGTAGCCATGATTATTTTGTGTCTGTTTAAACAACTATTTAAGTGACATGCATCTAATCCAGAGCCCATCTGCCCTGGATTCTGAGCTTCTGGGGCACACAGTTCACCAGACCATATCTCTCAGACATTTCCCAATTTCTGAGACTACTATAATATAAATTCTGACATATGGAAACTTGTATAAGTCCTCCATATCAACAAGTCAAACTGGTATATATTAGCCGTGAACGCTATCTGTTATTTTTCCTCCCAAATAACACAAAGAGATCTCTTCCCATTCCTGTAACTCTGAAGTAAACTTTTAAAAAATAAAAATGGGCCTCTACTTCTGCAGCAATCTAGCCAACCATTTAAACCAGACCCAAAGACTTCAGCCTGGAGGGCGGGTAGAGAGACGGCTCGAAAGGCTGCGCTGTCACCCCATGCGCACAGAGGCACCAAGGAGAGTGAAATCAGATGTGGAAGACTATGTTCCATAGCAAAGTTTTAAAGTTTATCAATACTAAATATGAAGATTTTCAATGGGTATTCTTAAGGTTAAATTTCTTATATTGACCAATAGCATTTAATTTTCATTTGCTATTATAAAAAACTAAAGGAAAAGAGGCATGGTGTTTGCTCTTATTAAGGTGAGACTTTTGTGCTGAGGGATAAGGTCATTCACATTTTAAAATGAATACTTCAAATGGAAATAAATGAAGAGACTAAAAACAAAGTTACACCACTCCTGACATATTACAAAAGCAACCACAGATGCCTTGTCTCTGTAATGGTACTAACAGTATTAAAAGTACTGGCAACATAAACCTCAGAACAAACCTAGGCATATTGTTTCAGTAAAAGCAGTTTGTTCGCTTTGGACAGCTATTTACAAAAGTATTATATATCATGCATTTGTTACTAAAGAAGAAAATAGAACCTTTTGAAAAACACTAATCTTTGTTGTAGTTGCTGTGCAAAATATCAGAAAGATTGTTACCGGTTCTATAGAATGAACTATCCCAAGAGCAACTTTTTGTGATTTGGTGACAATTTAAGCTAGTTTTCTAACATGATAATAAGGCAGGAGTCTATGCCCAGGCTCCACTGTGACAACAAGCTGCTTCAAACTAGTTTAATTCACTTTGTATTACTTTCTTAGTGCTGTAATAATATGCCTGGAAAAAGCACCTTAAAAGAGAAATGGCCTTGCTGGATGGTGGTGGTACACAGAAGAAAGAGAAGTGAAAGGGCCCAAGGCAAAAGGTAGATAAAGGGGAACAGGTTAATTTAAGCTAAAAGAGCTATTGAGAAATAAGCCTAAGCTAAACTGAGCATTTAAAACTAGTAACAAGTCTCTGTGACATGATTTCGGAGTTGGTTAGTGGCCACAAAAAGAAAGCTTGTTTCACAGAAGTTCAAGATGAAGGTACAAATGGTTCAGTGAAGACATGGTCTCTATTTCCAAGATGAACCTTCTAAAATCATGTCTTTACAGGGTAAAGAGACTGGAGTGTGTGTGTGTGGGGGGGAAATAAAACCTATCCAGTTTGCTATTTTTATAAAAATAATAACCCATGTATAAGTACAGACAGCTCATGTCTGAACACCTCTGAAAGACCACACTTTACAGTACCGTTATGTTAGGATTATGCTTCAACATGAATTTCAGAAGGGGCACAAATATTCTAATGACAGTGGGGAGCATATTTATAACTTCAGACATTTTTTAAAAAATGCATAATGGTTTAATTTGAAGAGACTGGAGATTGCATAACCCTAACCCTGAGTTAAAAGTAGTTTACTACTCTGATTGTGGACCCTTATTATTTCCTTAGCTACTGTTACATAATAACTGTACTGAAATTGATGACTTGACCCGGTAACTGATTTGCAAGATTCAGCTTGTTGGATGGCTTCCAGTAGGCACCCAAGAAAACATCTTAATGGTATCTTCCTTAATTATGCCCAGATTCTAAACCTTGGGCAAGCCAGATCCAGTTCAGGGATGAGGAAAAGTCACAAGCATTATAAAAACTCAACCTCTCCCCTTCCGAGATTCTTATCATAATCAGATGAAGCTTGCTTTCAGCTCCTGGTCTATGAATTACAACAAAGAAAGAACCAGACTAACATTCCTGACAAAAATACTGTGATAAACAGGAGAAAGACATAGAGATGAGGACATAAGAATCGATCTCATATGATTTATATGCTACTACGAAAAGCTGTACCTGTGGAAGAACTGACAAAGGTTCCCATGTAGTCTAAACAGGAGAAAAGTGGTGTGGCCTGAAGTCTTAAAGGTTGGTGTTTTTGCTCATTTGCGTTGGATTAAGTCAGACATATAGGATGTGTATTCCAGTGAGATGCTGTAAGGCGAGGTGAGTCACTGAAAACCTGCCAGGGTAACCGACCCCAAGGCACACACTATAATCAAATCTAAGGCTGGAGAGGACACGGGGTGGGTTTGAGAAGAGTCTAGGGAAGCATGTACCAGTATATCTGACATGCTCCCAGCGTGTCTAATGGTGATTATGCCCTGACGAGTCTCCAGAGAAAAAGCATTGGTCTGCAGGATTAATCTGTCAAATACACTTTTGGAAAACATTTCAAGTTAGCAGCTTGGAATTTGGAGAAGTTTGATCCCAGGGAAACTGAAACAATAGGGATCCAGAGACCCCGAGGCCAGTGTGAGGAATTTTAGGGCCACTATGAAGGTGGTAGCACAGAATGGAAAGGCTATCTATCTTTTTTGGAGATACAACTGATAAGCTGGAGAACCAGGACACAAAGGAGACATAAGTGTATGTTCTGGAACACTGGGCTCAGACAGTTTCGTCTGTACTCATGTGAGAAACACGTTTAGAATCAGGACACTCCACCACTTCTCTGCTTTCTCTACACAGACTCCTCAATGAGCCCCAAGTTTTAAAACACAATGGATGCCTTCACTGTATGCAACGATCTTGTGAGGTTTGGGTATGAAACGTCACTCAGAAGTTCATGGATTAAAGTGCCGGTCTCCAGAACACAGTGTCAAGAGATCAGGCACTGGGGACATGATTTGTTAGGGCTCCAGTCTCATCAGTAGGTTGATTTATAAGTTTATATCTTAAATAATACTGGCGAGGCACCGTCACAAGAGTCAGCATCTTCTCTCCCTCTGTCTAGCCTCCCCGTGTGTGTGTGTGTATGGGTATGTGTGTGTGTGTGTGTCTGTCTGTCTGTCATCTGTCTATCACTCTCTACTTCCTGGCCACCATAAAGTGAGCTCCCTACCATGATGTCCTGAATTACCACAGCCCTAGAAGATGTGGCCCAGTGACCCTGGCCTGAAACTTCTGAGACTATTAATGAAAATACATCTTTCTTCCTTTTAAGCTGATTTTGTCAAATATCTTATCATGACAATGGGAAAGTTAACTAGCAGATCTCTAACTTAGTTGTATATTCAGGCATTTGTAATCTTAAATACTGGATACATAAATTGATTATATTTACTGGCAATTGAAAATTATTGACTTAAGGTAACTTCCAGTTTTCTAGGTTTTCAGTAGAAAAACTTAAATGTTTCTAAGATGGGGGTAGCAGGAAAATGAAGGAAAGGTGCATTTGGGAGGGGAAAGACTTTCACAAGCAATGCTTCATTCACTTCATCCTTATAAGATTCAAATAGGAAGTTATTGTTAAAGTTTTAAAGATGGAGAGATTAAGGCTAACAAACATTTGGTGCGCTTTAAAATTTTTATACAGGCAGAAACTAGTGAGGGGTTTGAAACTCATTTTTCTAGCTCCTTTTACAAGAATCCCTTTGAGGTTAACCCCTGCTGCCCACCGTGAACCTTCCTTTAAGGTATAAAAGCTGAGAATATCCACAAACAGTGCTATTAGACACCTGGCTGTTCTGCACAGCCATCAGGACCAAAGCTCTGTTAATTTAATTTAATAAAGGAAGTTTTCCCGGTCTTTATTTGTGTAACACTGTTCTTTGTATGAAAATAATAAACAAGAGTACAGTTCTGTTGGTTCTCTGGGTCAGCTGACAACGGGGCTCCTGAATGAAACTTTCTCTGTGTTTCCCTTTCACGCAGGCTTTTTGAACGGCAAAGCTCAGTGGACATCACCCAGTGAAGACATCCAACTCCATCACAGATCAATCCTCTGATCTCCGTGTCCTGGCAGAACTGGGTGTGTAGGAAACCCTAGTAAATCATGTGTTCTACCTCTTAAAATTTCCAGTTATTATTAAACTACCCTCACAGTCCCCTCTGCAAACATTCCCGTGGCTCTCTGCAGACATTAAAAAGGACATAAGTGTCTCCCATGTGTCCCCATCACAAAGAAGAACACACACAAAAGAGATCCAAACACAGGAGGAGGAAAGGGTGGAGTGGATAACATCCTCCTTCCTACTCCAGTGGGTTCAAAGCTGAGTTTTTCTGCCACTCCTACTTCAATACCCAGATGAGATTATCCATATGGGAAGACTACGCTGTGTTATCTCCACTTCCTGCAGAAACTAGATTATCATCTCTTGTTTTATGTTTATGGTTAATAGCCAGCATCCCAAAGCATTGCTTTCTCCTTGACCCTTTGGTTGATCTTTTCCCTTCCTACCTTATAAAACAGCTTTATAGACACTAGGGCAACTCATATTTATTCTGGCTCTGTCTCCATCAGGATGGCAAATCTTGACAGCCCTTCCTTGTGGGGGAGACTAAAGGAAAAAAATGAAAAGAAAACGGTATTCTAAGTACTAGTCATCAGTTTAATTTAGCATTTACTATTTAGAGTTCTTTAAATAAAGTCTGTATAAAGAAACCAAAAAATTTAATAAATTAAATCCAGTAACAATACATTCCCTGGAATAGAAGCTTTAAATTATATGCACACAAACTAGTTTTGGAAAGAGAAAATAAGACTATCCTATACCATATGATTTTCAAGGCAACAAAGAATGGTATTTTCACCAGGCTAAGCTTTCCAAAAACTCCCGTCTCCGTTTCCTAAAGGAGAAAAGGAAATATACAAAATGATGGCAAATGTCTCCGATTTCTGTGACAGGCTCGTAATGACACAAGGAAGCCCACAGCTGCTTGTCCTTTCCCATGGCAGAGTTCACACTCTTTGGCCAGCTCCGGCCTTCTGTGAATCTCAGCGCCAAGTTCCGCGAACAGTCAGAAGCAGTGGGAAACTGCTGGTCTGTGTTTCAACAGCCAGAGTGAGGCGGCACTCCGCACAAAACACACTTTTGCCTTTTGTCATCCATCGATTTTTCACCACACACACGACATTATTATGAGATATTTTCAACAGTAAAAAGAGAGCCTCTTCAATGCCCTGAATTCCTAAGCCTTCTCCTTTCAGGTTCCTCAGAGTTTTGCTTAAAGATGGCCCGAATCAGAGGAGTGATCTATACGCACAGACAGCAAACCCACTTTCAGAAAAATCTGTTTTCCAATCAGAGGACTTGAAGAACCTCTGTAAGCCGGAAAGTGGGGATGGATGGGAAAGCCCAGTATGTTTGGTTTTAATGTTTGTTAATTATGCAATGGTGGTAGCAGTAGAATTGTTAACTCCTCAAATCCTGAGGTGGAGTGTGTACTACAAAAGAAAAGAACATGGCCACTGTGTTGAAACGGTAGCAGGAATCCTCACTTTCATTTTCTGTGTCTTCTTTCATCACTTCACCTCCACAGCTCCTCCACAAGGATGTGGGAGGCAACACCACAGAGAAGGCTTCGTTTTTGGCCTGATATATTGTGGGGTGGGGAGGGGAGCCAGAAAGTGCAAAGTTAAAAAAAAGAAAAACTCAAAAGAGGAGCAATAGGCATTTCCCAGGCTCACCCCAAACTGCTTGGATACAAAAAAGAGTGGCAAAGACTTTTAGAATGGTTCTGTGAATCAACTCCAGGCCCCATCCTAATTCCAGTTGCCTCTCTTGGTAGGACCATAGTATACCAAAGGCAGAAGGGAATTCAAGTTATAATCCTTGTTTGGGTGGCTGACTAATAAACAAAACCTTCAGAGGATTTACAGCAACATAAGGAATTGTACAACATGTTGCTTAAGTTATAAAGAAATAATACTTACTGGGAAAACTGGATCCACATTTCAAAGAAAGTAGAATCAATATATGTCAAATTGACGATGACCCAGATGTTCTGATAAAAATTGTAAGACTGTCGTCAATAGCCATGGTCCATGGAGCAAGGGAGAACACTACTGAAATTTACAGAAACAAAGTTCTTAACAGATGAATAGAGATTGTTATTTAAATGAGGAGGAGCAAAGGAAAATCTAATTGAAGGATATAGTAATCTTAACTTTCAAATTCTCCACATGGGCTCAGTAAAATAACGGAAATGACAGCCCAGTCATTGTGTTCCAAAGTATATGGGCAACAAATGCCCGGTAAACAACAGAGAAGAAACGGGGGGGGGATGACCAGAACTAGTAGGACCTTAGGGTGACATAAGAATATCTCACTTTGGGCTGGAGAGTTGGCTCAGAGGTTAAGAGCATTGCCTGCTCTTCCAAAGG
>LOJH01022924.1:6668-19703 GCA_001685095.1 Ellobius talpinus | reverse complement strand
TGCGGGAGCCGGGCGGGACGAAAAGCAGGCCTGCGCTCCCCTATCACTACATCTAGTTATATTTATCTCCTTCCTCCCTCATTCCTTTCTTCCTCTTCTCCTTTCTTCCCAAGAAATTCAGAAGTCTAACAAGAGGCTCAGGCTAGTGTCCCAAGGTTTTCTAGAGTGTGAAGAAGCAACCATTTAGCATTTCTTGGAAAGGAAATCTACCCCACACTGCCTAAAGACATGGTGGATTGCTCTGCCTGGCAATGCAGCTGCTGGATGAATCATTAGGATTGGTTTTTAGCCAAGTTTCACCCTATCACAACATGCCTTCATGACGATGAATCACTCTTGATAATCTCGGAGCACCTTGTGGCATGGTGACTTCCCTCTAATATGAAAGAAGCGAAGGAACGCCGACTGGTGCCTGAGATACTGCGATCCCCTTGCTGCTCAGGAAGATGTGGGGATCAGAGTCACCAGAAATCTCCCTGCACCTGGCAGACACGTGAGAAATCATCTGAAGTAGGTGTCTGGGGACACACAGCACACAGCCATGCTGCCAGCTTCACAGCTTGTCCACTTTGCCTCTGTTGTCATGTGACAATCAACTCAGGGTATAGAAACAAACATTGCAATCAAGATTACCTCGCCACGTTGGAAATGCTTCCCCTCTTCCAGAGTTCTTTCAACATCAGGGAAAACAGGCTGGAGGCTCCTCTCTGAGGGTTTTGTTTTGTTTTGTTTTTGATGTTGTTGTTGTTGTTCTGGATGTAAGTATGAAGGAATTTCTCTGACAACTGTTTTCTTCCTTGTCTGATTCTTTCAATAGATGCTATGTTTCTCTAGAGAGTGTGTCTCAAATGCTTTCTGTCTATTAAGCTCTTTGCAAACATTAGTAGACAAAAGGTTAGTTTATATAAAGCACACATGTATTGCTGTGACATAAGTAACAAGGAGACCATAGTTTACATATTTTTTGGATTTTCTTTTAAAGAGGAATGAAAAATCATATTCCAGATGATCCAACCTTTTAATCCAGAAAGCAAAGGAGTGGAGAAGATTTAAATTTGGGGCCAGCAAGATGGTTGATGGTTCAGTGGGTAAAGGTGCTTGCTGCACAAGAGCCTGGTGACCTGAGTTCAAGTCCCAGAACTCATGTAGAGATGGAAGGAGAGAATCAGCTTCACAAGATTGTCCTCTGACCACGGCACACATGCATACACACACACACACCACACACACTCTGTCTCTCTCTTATCATTCTCTCTCACGCAATAATAATGAATTAATAAAACTTAAAATATTTAATTTTGACCTTTGTTTGCCAAATGCAAAGAGGCATTTAAGTTCAGGTTTATCTGTAAAAGGGAAATAAAGCCTGGGATTTAGCTTCACCTCTATTCCCGTAGTCTCTCTTTTGAGCAAACAACCAAACCCTGAATTTATTTATAATCTTTTAATCTAAAACACAGACCTGTGCTAACCCAGACCTAGAGAGACAAATGCTACATGTTCTTTCATGTGTGGGTCCTAGCTTCAAACACTCAGATTTCTGTATTTTATTTGGAATAAGTGTAGAAGCCAGGAAACTAGAAAACAACCAGTAGGAGGTGGAAGAGAAAGGGCCCAAGGGAGAATGGATAGTAAAATATAGGTCATATCTCAGGGTTTCCATTGCTGTGAAGAGACACCATAACCAGGACAACACTGAAAAGGAATTGGGTGGCTTACAATTCAGAAGCTTGGTCTATTATCATCACGGTGGGAAGCACGGTAGCACACAGGCAGATGTGGTGCTGGAGAAGGAGCTGAGGATGTTACATCTTGAGCTGAAGGCAACAAAAAGTGAACTAAGACACCGGGCATGGCTTGAGCACACTTCCTCCAACAAGGCCACACCCACTTCAACAAATCCACACCTCCTAATAGTGCCACTCCCTATGAGCTTAGGGTGGTAGTTACATTCAAACTACCACAGATGGTATGAAGGGAGAAAGGAGAGGGGAGGAAAAGGCCTAAGTGTGGAGAGTAATAGGCAAGCAGGGCAGAAGTGAGGTAAGGGGAGGGTTTAACCAACACTAAAGAAACACACTGTTTTATAAGCTTTTCAAAAACAGAGTAAAAGGAGCTCAAGAAGGAGATGGCTCAGAGGTCAAGTGTGTTTGCCACTCTGAGGACCTCAGTTTGGACACTAGTACCCATATCTGGTAACTTACCATCTGTAACTTCAGCTTCAAGGTGATCCAATGCTCCCTTCTGGCCTCTGTGGGCAGCCATATACCTATATGGAACACACACACACACACGTTTTAAAAATACACATATAACAATGGAGGAGATGGAGTTTGGAGGGAGATAGATAGGGTGGGGGTATTAAGATGAGTTGGAAAGAGGTAATGATGGATGGATATGATCAGAACACATTGTATAAATGTAAAAAAAGCCTAGTGTCATGGTACACACCATTAATCTCAGCATAGGGGAAGCAGAGACAGGCAGATTTCTCTGAGTTTGAGGCTAGCCTGGTCTGCAGAGTTCCAGGCCAGCAGGGGGCTACATAGTAAGACCCTGTCTCAGATAGGAAGAAAAGAGGAGAAGGAGAAGGAAGAGGAAGAATTTAAAGAATAAATAAAACATTATTTTGAAAGGGGTTTTGGCTGGGTGGTGGAGGTACACACCTTTATCCCAGCACTTAGGAGGCAGAGGCAGGGAGATCTCTGTGATTTTGAGGCCAGTCTTCTCTACAGAGCTGGCTCCAGGATAGCCAAGGATATACAAAGAAACCCTGTCTGGAAAAAGAAAAAAAGGGAGGGGGTTGACCACAAGTGCCCTAGATAGGAAGATAACTCACCTTCCAGAAACCACAGGTTAATAAATATACAAGTGCCAAATGTGGGCTATTTCACTCTGAGTGGCTGGTCATGAAGGTCCTGGAGGTCTTAAAAACAAGAGCTAATTCTCTTGGCTACCCACCAGTACTTGATGGCAAAGCCCTTTTAATAAGAACATTGCATATTTGGTCAAAGGACATGAAGAAATCAGGCTTGTCCTGATATGGTAGCTTCTTCTATGCTGGCTAACTTACACAGACCCAGTAGGTGCTATGCTGGCTGCTGGGGGAAAGGTTGTCAACACCTTACCTAGATGTTAACTCTTCAAAGCACAACAATCACCAGCCTAGCCATGTGTGCCCACTGCTGCAACAATGGCATGACAGTTACGGGGGTAACCAACTACTTTCTGATTGGATTTCAGGCCTGCTCCACAGGAAAGAACTCATGGCTGGTACTGTATTCCTATCCAAGAACCGGTGGTTGGGGAGGTCATGGACCATAGATGAAAACCTACTACTATTATTTTGCTAAGTGGACATGGCATTATATTGTCTTCTCAATATTTATCTCTATACGCAGAGATAGTTTAGCTCTCAGCCCTCATCAGACAAGCTTTTCTCAGTGGACTACAGTTAACACAGTGACTCATAACTGGCCAAGTGCCAAAAACAAAATAACTGTAGAGTTTTTTTATTTTAAATAGAACATCTATATCACTCCCTCGTACCAAGGCTCAGGGAACATTGTAGAAGAGGTAAGTGGAAAGATTGTAAGAGTTAGAGATTGGAGAGGACTGCTTCAAAACAATATCGTCTAAATATAAGACATCCAATGCATTCACAAACTCAGTGTTGCTATGGTTACTTACATAAGACCTGCACAAGATGGAGTGTCAATATTTCACATAGACGGGATAGGGGCTTGTGAGACCTCCCCTTCTTCCAGTCACCTTTAGCCTAAGGTAGTCCCAAGGGAAGGGTGTCACATGTTTCAGTGATGTAACAAGTGATACATTGCCTGCACTTCAGTTTACAATCTACCCACGCTCAGCTAGGCAACCACATTTAAACTCAGTGGGTTACCTACACATGAGATGGAAGTAGGAGGGGACTCTTTTCTGAAGAATAAAGGTTTCAGGGGTGGGGGTAGGGGAATGAAACATGGTAATAAGGGGGGGAAATGATGAAAATCTCACACATGTATGTATGAAACCATCAAATGATAAAAAATAAGTAAGTTTTTTAAAATAGACTCCAGTAATCACAGTAGGCATAAAGGAGGAAGGCCTGGGTTTTTATAGAAAACCCCAAGAACACAGAGCACATCTGCATTTTCAATGAATATGTGTTCAGAACTCTCCATAAGTAAAATCCTATATAATCAAACTCTTATTATTTAAATATATGTTCATATTTTTACATGACCCAGTTTCCTGAAAATATTGGCTGTTGAATTATTTAAATCACCTTGCATTGAGGAGTTCCTTTAAAAAAAAGCTTTCTATTTTGTATATTAACTGTATAAAACAATAGCTCATTTGTGACTTTTGTTTTGAGACAGGGTTCCACTCTAACTCAGCTTGACTTGGAACTCATTAGCCCATGCAAGCCCTAAACTTATGACAATCTTTCTGTCTCAGCCTCCTGAGTGCCAGGGTTACAGGAAGAAGTGCCATGCCCAATCAATGACTGAACTGGGACATTTTCACAAACAAATATGACCATCTTTATCGTATTCACTAGCAGAGATTTTCTGCAGAAGTCATGATGTTTATTAAATACCATTTCTAATACTATACAACTCAACTCACAGTATATAGTACATAAAGTAAGAGGGAATATAGCTGTGCCTTGTCTATCTCTGTGTCCTTTTAATAAACCTATATGGATACATGTTTCCAGGTCTTCTTAGAAAGAACAAATAAAGCAGAGCTCAATATGACGGTTACACAAATTAAATCAGAACATGAATCTAAAACCTAGCATTTGGCACCTTGCAAGCATCTAATAAAAACTAGCTATAGCGCGCGAGCACGCGCACGCTCATGTGCACACACACACACGACTCTAAGCAAAACCTTCCTACAAATGCCTTCGGGTTCTTCTCAAATTTAGAGAATAGCTCTTGTCAGCATCTTGGGTTAGACATTCTATGAACAAATGGGTAGACTTTCTATGAACGAACAGGTAAACGAGAGAAGAGGACTCCACCAACCAGTAGCCAATGAGGACACACTCCTCTCACATCACCTCAGGGTAGTTTGAAAGTAGCTTCATGAAATAGAAGTCATCATTTAGTTATTCTTACTTGGGCACCTCAGATTTGAGTTTCTCTTGGACCTGGCTGGGCATGGTGACTTGGACCTGTAATCCCAGCACTTGGAATGTAAGTAGGAGAAGGCTTGCTGCAAGTTCAAGGCTAGCCCAGGCTATATTCTGAGGCCCTTTCTAAACTTCTTCTCTTCAAAATACCTTTAACCTTGATGGCATTGAGTAATCCTATTTATTTCCCTTTTATTAAAAGCAGGTTTTAATTGTGCAGTTAGGCTTAAAGGATCCTAAAGAATCTCTCCTCTGTTACTTTCATCCAGGTTTGATAATGGTTGACAACAACTGGTTGCTTGGTTGTTGCTGATCCAAAGTAAAACACTTGCATCTCTAAATAAATATTTGCAGACACCCTGGTCTCTAAACTGAAGAGGCTAGGCCTCCTGCTGTTGCGGTTGCAGTGGTCCTTGTCTCTGCACTTGGCTCAGTCAACAGTCCTACTTACTGGAAATATGTCTAACTTTCTCAGCTCACAAGAATTTATCAAATCCCAGCTATGTGTTAGACATCATTTGTGTCCTGTAATCAAAGCAACCAAAAATAGCAAAGGCTCTGATCTCATGAAGTTTACATTCTAGAAAAGACTTGGGTGACCTGGAGAGACAGATGAAGATGATGAAGAAGCATGATGTAATGAAGTGGGTGTGGAGGCAGCCCTAGCGTCAGGGCTCAAAAAAAGGAGGATAATTTCACCTCTTTGCATTTTTATTTGGAATAGTGAGTTGGGGGGTAATTAAAGCTTTGATTTTAGATGAGAGGGAGTTATTGAGTTTGTAAAATAAACTTCCCTTTTCTCTGGGGAAAACTGTTCTCACACTAGCTCCATGCACCCTTTTCGTGGGCTCCAGGGGACTCTGCATTCATTGAATAAGAACATTGTGGGTTTCTGACTCAAAGCTCTCCTTAAGCCCACTTGACCAGGATAGACCTTGAAAGCCCATCTAAATGTTCCTATTCTGTAGACAACTATGAACTATGGGACAATTTATGAGGTGGGGTAAAATGTGCTTTGGAGTTCATGCATAGCAACTGCCATTTGTACAAAGAGTTTTCAGTACCCCCTAATTCTTGAGGTAGTGACAGAGGCTTCCTTCTTGCTTTATTGATTAAAAATAAACAAACAAACAAAAAACTCAACTCTCTTTGAAGAAGTGTTCAGGGTATTTTTGCCCCCTCCCCTAACACTTGGTAAAAAGGATGTAAAAATATACATACATGGACATATATGTATGAATATATGCCTGATGGCTTATGACTTGGCTTTATTTTCCTTGTCAAGTGCTTATATCACAAAAGTTTCATAAGTGTTTTGGTTCTTTTTGCTGTAAGCATCACAGGCATCTTCAAATTTCCTTCTTGACATATCTTTTGCAAAGTCTTCACTTGACCTGACTGGTGCCTTCAGACCTGGCAGATCGGTTGATTTTTGCACGGACTGCAACTTCAACACGCAAACCCGATGGCTTTTTGCAGAGCCGGTTTTCAGGCTAAGAGAAGAGATGACTGTTCACTCACCAGTGGGAAAATATTTGTATGATTTCTACGTGTTTCTCTACCCATCAGGTTGCTGGTTATGACTCCAGTATGTGCTAACAGGTTTTCCCTTAAGTAGGTTTTTGTCTGAAACTATTGGCAGTCATTTCCTTGCCTAAAATTATTTCCCCTAAAAATAAGAAAAAAAATATTTCCCCCTGATTTGCTCATCTCGGATGTATTACAGAAAAACCCTTCTTGCCTAGCGATTGCTCTTTCCCTCTTTAAGGTCTTTTACAAATGGAAACGTTAACTGACCGCCGAGGGTCCTTTTAGTTTTATTCTTCCTGCTATACACTCAACTGAAGCAGACGGACATCTGAGCTGAAGAAGTGGGTGGAGGGCAAGGAGCAGAGGTTGTCCTGTTGGCTACAGACTCCTGCTGACTGCTGGCGAGCCAGTCCGGGTTCACACCAACGCAAGGGTCAGCGCCCTCTGAGTTGGGGGCCTCAGGCAGAGCCGCTGAGACTCCTCCTTTGCTTGTCCAGAGACCCAGCAGTGCCGTTTCCCCCAGTGGTGAGGAACCACCTAGTTTGTCGCGATCCATTGGTTGTTGCTCTGCCTAGCGCAGCTCTGGCTCCTCGGAGTGGGGCTCCACGCAGACGAAGCTCGGCAGGCTAGAGGAGAAGCCCAGACCTGGGACTGGAGAGGGGATGAGGGGCTGGGAGGCGGGGTGGGGGGATTTCCTCCCGCGCTCCCCTCCCCAACGGGAGCGGAAAATGTGATTTGCTGTGCATTCCAGGCGCGGTTCCCTGGGGTGACCTCTCCCACCCAGTCGGGCGGGGGGAGTAGACAAAGAGGCGAGGCGGGCGGAGAGGGGACCCCGCAGGGAAGCAGGAGGGGTGCAGTGGGCGGGGGCAATACCGGGAAAGGGGGCGGATAGCGGGTCCCGCGGTGGCGACGGTGCCTGACCAATGGAGAGACGCGGCCCCGGGCGCCGCGCTTAGCCGGAGGCATTTAAACGAGAGACCCGGAGATGCCCGACACTCGATGCGCCCTTCGCGGACCTGGAAACCCAGCGCACCGCAGTAGCATCACTCTCCGTCGTTCCTCCCGCGCCTAGCAGAAGTGGCTCGGGCCGTGGTCGCACGCAGGGCCACGAGTCCACAGAGAAGGACCTGGAGACCCATAGCACTGACAGGTGAGCGAGGTGGCACTCGTGTGTGTGTGTGTGTGTGTGTGTGTGCGCGCGCGCACGCGCGCGCTTGCTTACGCGTGCTCTAGTACCCAGGCTAGTCAAGGGATCCCCAGGGTCCGTACCACTCCAAGTCCCTCTCAGTTGTGGCATAGTCCCTTGGTGCACCAAAGTCCTGGAGTTCCCTGGGGTGCGCCTTGAAGATTTCGAGCCTGGTGCTTTCTGTCGCGGAGGTAGATGCATGGTGACTTCGCTGCGCTGGGTCTGCGGGGGAAAAGTAGCGAGAGGAGGGAGATGTCAAGAGAGTGCATCCCATTTCTACTTGTCGGAGTCCAGCAAACCCAGTCCTGGTGCTTGAAGCACAGAGTCCGCGGGAGTCGCCAGCCAGGATAACGCACAGCGTTGCCTGGGTCGGAGCCTGGGAGCCGGGTATGTGTGAGCAGAAACCGATCTTGCTTCAAGTTGCAACCGGAGATAGTGTCGAGGATGGAGCGCAGGGCTAGGTCTGGGTTGTCTGTAGGGGCGGCGGTCCCAGGGTGCTAAGTGGTAACTGCTGCGGACTTGAGAATTGGTGGCATGTACGTTTATCGGTATGGCAGATGTGATGGAGAGTTAGGTAAGGCAGAATCCGCCACGCTTAGCAACCTCATAGAGTCGGGGGTCCGGTATCTCGTAGCTAGAGTGCATTGCTGCCTGCGGTGCTCCTGCGGCACGCGCCACACACTTGTGCTAGCGGTGCGCAGGCCTGCGGGTGGCTGTCCTGAGCCGCTTGGGTTCCATGCTCTCATCCGTCTTCTGCAGACGTGCAGGCGCCGGGCAGCCACCACCGGCTGGTTTCCACTTCCGCGGATGCCGGCTGATCGGTACCCGACAGGCACTCGTCTCGCCTCGCTGCACCTCGCTAGCAACTCCGCTCTAATATCCGCACCGCATCTGCTCCTTGCCGCAGTGAGCCCTCTCTAGATAGAGTGGAAGGCTAGAGCGAAGAGGACGTCGATGTGGCTGTCATCTCCCTGGCCCTAGTTATTTGCAGAATTCTAGTTTGGAAAGAACTACAGCTCTGGACTGGCTGTTTGCCCTCTGGCACGCTTCAGCTTAGTATTTTCCTATGCCCTGCTCAGGCGACGATCCGCCAGCAAGGCTGGCGAGGACGTGAGGTGATCACCCTTTGCTGGGAATACCTTCTGAGAGCCTAGACTGGCTTGCTAGTCTAGCTCAACAGCCCTCTTCTCTTTCTCAGCCGAATCCAAATCCCTGCTCTTTGATGGAGAAATATAGCCTAGAAGTGAGGGGTTAAAATCTCCTCCTAACTGTTGGAGGGCAGAATGACGACCATCAATAGGTAATTGGATCTCTTGGTGGAAAGAGCAAACCCAAGCGGTGCGCACGTCTGTTTATGTTCCCTTGAGATGGTGCCAGGATGCGAACTGATTAAAACAATCTATTGTGTTCAATGGGTCACCAGGGCTTTAAGCTGTCCCTGCGACTCCAGAGTGGTGGTTTCCTTCTGACTGCTCTTACAAGTTAAATAAATAGCGTAGAAGAGGTTAAGATAACCCCATCCCAGGGTGAGGAGTCTTCTTTCACCCCACGGCTGCCCTCCCTCCCCCTTTTTCTTTTTGGGACAAGGCAGACAGCACAGGGGACTTGGGAGTAAGGGCTTCTCAAAGCAGAGGGAAAAGGATCTTAAGAAAACAAGATCCTCCCTCACTACCACCCCAACCAAGTGTACAGATGTAGGTGCTTCCATTATTTTCATCGGATACGCCGTACAGTTGGATTTGTTAGACGTTACTAATTATTTAAGGGTTTTGTGTGTGTGTGTGTGTGTGTGTGTGTGTGTGTGTTTAACCCCTAGGTCACTGTAAGAATTAGAGTCTTTTGTAAACTTTGTAATTTCACAGCTTTCCCATTTTCTTTAAAGTTCACTTTGAGTGAAATGTTTTGGTAACCTACAATCTGTAGGAAATCCAGGTTGGCTAATGTGGCTTTCACGCCAGTGCTTATACAGAGAAGAACAGAAACACATTAAGTCTTCACATCTCTCAATGTCCACCTCCTGCCCTTCTAAACTGAAGCTCTTGGTGACCTCAGTCTTAACTGTACAGTATCCAAAGTGATAGAATACAAAGAAACCCCACACCCTAGACTTCTCCAAGAAGTGCTTGGTGGCAGCACAGCTCTGGAGCATGTTCCAAAATACAAAGCCAAAGATGCACAGGGAAACTCTAGCCTTTTATGTAAAAGGAAGAGGAGGGAGGCAGTTAGGAGCAGTGACTGCAGATTTCACTGAAGGCATTGACCAGGCAAGGACTACCAGCCCATGTCTTACATCTGCAAAGAATTTCCTTTAGTTTTAACATATGTTCTTAGAAATGCAAAGTACAACAGGAATTCCTGTGACAAGAGAAGTCTTTTCCTTCGCATGCAAACATGAAGATACAAAATAGATAATTATTAGATTTACAATATTCTTCAAAATTTATTGCATTAGAAAGCAAATCCACATGTTCCTTGTTAAATGTACTGTGTTGGATGTCGTTGGCAAAGTGACTAAGGACATGTTTGGTGTTAGACAGAACTGGGCTCACATCCTGGCTATCCACTTTATAAACTATGTGACCTTGGATGGATTCCTGGTTAATAACAGGAAGACATTATTATATACCTCATATTTTATTGTGACATTACATGGACAGTATTTAGCATAATGCTTGACATAGTAAGGGCTCAAAAAATAAGAGGTACCTTTTTATTAGTGGCTGTGTTGGGCAGGAGAGACCAGAGGGTGCTGTTTGATATTTATATTTTCTAATTCACTTCCTGTTGATACAAATATTGTATACAATCATTAACTTCACTAAAACATACATTTTCCAAGGAACTACAGAAGATATTTAACCACCAGGTGTCTCCTTCCCATTCTGTGTTGTGTTCCAGCCTGACTTAACTCGAATAGGCGGGTTATAGTTAAGAGATTGCAACATGCAGGAAATAAAATTTATGATGTGTGCTAATCATTAATTTTTCTTATCTCCTTGATGTAACTTGTCTGAGAAATAAATCAACCTTTATTCTTATTAAGGAATTCTTCAGTTAATTTCTAAAGGCTGATTCTAAGATTTAAAGATCTAACTAAAACTAACTTTCACTCTTCCTAAAGATTAAGGCCCAAGGGGAAAAGAAAGGATTTTTTTTTTTTTTACAATCCAGCTAGCCCATAAAGCCTTTGCAGTCAATTCCAATGTGTTTTATGCCGGGAGAGTGAGCTGATATCATTCTTGTTGCCCATCTTTCTAAGGGTTGGTCAGAAGCAACCATGGACTAGTTCAGGTACAGATATCTGAAGTTCACTGTAATTCCTACCAGAAACCACATTTAACTCACTGAGCAGGTTGCTTGGTTAATGTGAGAGACACAATGAGAAATGCACTGAAAGGAACTGACCCTAGATTTCCTAAATACAACAAGAACATTGGAAACAAGTTATCTATTTGGATTTCCAAATCTCCAGAATCCGAAGACTATTCTTAGTGCTTTTGTGAAATTTTGGATAGATTACCAGGGCAGAGGCGGATACTTTGGTGTATCTTGCTTGTAGGTGTTTATTCTTGAACACCTAGGGAACTGGGAACAAGTAGGAGGCAGTGAAGACCTGTTTTGAGGGACTTTGAGATAAGTGATTGGAGGAGGGCAGTGGCAAAAGGAAAAGGAGACGAAGGTGAAGTGAAGTTTGCTGGCAGAGAAGGGTTTCAGAGAAAGCTCACTTAACAGCAGAAATGCATGAAGGGTAATGATAAGGTGGAGTTTGGAATGAAGACTCGCACCGTCTGTAAAGGAGAACCAATGCTTGCTCGGTGTCATGGTATGCTCTGAGTTCATGGGATGCTAACCAATGCAATCACGTGAACAAATCATTTTATGAATGGAAATCACTATGGAGTTAATGATTGGACATTGGTGGCAAGACATGGGGACCTAAATCTGGACCAGCATTTGGGTTGGTTTTGAGTGATTCCACGTACTGGTAGGGGTTGGTGTGGAAAGAATGGTCCTTCAGGAAATCCTGTCTTTATTTCTTGACACCAGTAGTAGGTATAAGGCACTGTGTATTTGGTGGAAACACAGTTGCAACTTCAAGAGGGAAAACTCCTAATTCCCTGATTGAGTCATCAAGGTTAGTGGTAGGGGGCTTAGATGAAGGGATGCTGACTGGCAGAGCCTGGCTTCAGCCTTGCCTGTGTTGCTCCTCCCCATGCCCTTTCTCAAGTGGACCACCAGGACGACCACCAGGAGCACACTGGGCAATCTACTTGAGTCAGCGCACTGCTGTGGCTTCTGTTCCCTGATGTTCTTGGAGGATTTTTGTTTGTTTGCTTTTGTTTTTAAACTTTTTTTCTGAAACACTGTAAAGTTTAAGAACTTGAAAGCCTAACAATAAACATTAAATATTTAAAAGAAAAAGCATTTTAAAATGGAAAAAATACTTTCTACACCCAGTAAATCTTTTCTTTTTCCTTTAATTACATAGGAACAGAAAGTTTTCCCAAATTAAACCCCAAACTATAGTCAAGTAATTGTGAATCTGTTGCTTTATTGTTAGGTTAAAACAAAATCCATAGTATCCTGCACAGGACCAAATAAAGACTTGAGACCACTTGGGTATTTTCTAGAAGAAAAAAGACAAGTATTATAGGAAGCTGTCTAGACCTGTCCTGAATGTCAGGAACCAAAGCTCCTGCAGTTAACTCATACCTAGACACCAGTGATAGTATTTTTAAATGCAAAGGACAGAAATTGTATCAAATTTATGTGGTATAATAATCAACCACTTAACAAATATTAATAAGTACCTCATCGGGATTAGGCACAGAGGGTCAGATGAGGCATTGGCCCCCATCAACTCTCAGAATAGGTATCTCAGAATAGGTATCAGTTCAATAAATGATGCAAATATGCCAGGAAAGAACAGTTCAGTCTATAAGCCTGAGTCCTGAGTTAGTCGGGAAAAATAAATTGCAGCTTTGTGAATGGATGTTTGTAGAACAGTATGGCCCCATGACATAAATTGCTACATGCATTCAAAATACATCCACAGTCATCTTCAGGTTGGCCTCTGTGGCTGTGGACACTGAGACTTTGGGCCTGGAAGGAGTGAATTGGGTTGGAGGTTATTATTATTATTATTATTATTATTATTATTATTATTATTATTATT
>LOJH01022922.1:5138-19705 GCA_001685095.1 Ellobius talpinus | reverse complement strand
TATAGGTATTAGCTCTTCTTGAAAGTTCTGGTAGAATTCTGCGTTGAAACCATCTGGTCCAGGGCTTTTTTTTTTGGTGGGGGGAGGTTTCTGATGACAGCTTCTAATTCCTCGCGACTTACAGGTGGTCTATTTAAATTGTTCACCTGGTCTTGATTTAATTTTTGTATATGGTACTTATCTAAAAAGGTGTCCATTTCTTTCACATTTTTGTTTTTTCATCTATTGTGATTGAAAGTTTTGTTGGCTATAGTAGTCTGGACTGGCATCTGTAGTGTCTTAGAGCGCATAGAGTCCAGGCCCTTCTGGCCTTAAGGGGCTCCATTGAGAAGTCCAGTGTTATTCTAATTCTGCCTTTAGATGTTATTTGCTCTCTTTCTCTTGCAGCTTTTGGTACTATTTCTTTGTTCTGTGTATTTAGTGTTCTGATTATTATATGCTGAGAGAAATGTGTTTTCTAGTCTGGTCTGTTTGGTGTTCTATTTGCTTCTTCTACCTTTATAGGCACCTCTTTCTTTAGGTTAGGGAAAGTTCCTTTTATTATTTTGTTGAAAATATTTTTTGTGCCTCTGACCTGGGGTTTTTCACCTTCCTGTATTCATGTTATTTATAGATTTGGTCGTTTCATAGTATCACAGATTTTCTGGGTGTTTTATGACTATAGATTTTTGGGTTTAACATTTTCTTTGACTGAGGTACCCATTTCTTCTATCACGTCTTCAATGACAGAGATTCTCTCTTCCATCTCTTATTGTCTGTTGGTGAGGCTTGCCTCTGAGATTCCTCTTACAGTTCCTAATTTTTTGTTTCCAGATTTCCCTCAGATTGGGTTTTCCTTATTGGTTCTAGTCCTACTTTCAGGCCTTAACGGTTTTTCGTTGGAGACTTCTTGTTTGTGTTTCATAGATTTCTTGGAGGGTTTAATTTATTTCCTCTTTAGTACCTCTCATGTTCATAAGAGCTATTTTAATGTCCTTGTCTTGTGCTTCAGCTATGTTGCATTTCTCAGGGCCTGCTCTAGTTGAGTTGCTGAACTCTAGTAGAGACATCGTGTCCTAGATGTTACTATGTTTTTATGCTGCCATCTGAGCACCTGCGTTTGGGATGATTGTCATTCTAGGTGCTGATATCTGATCTTGTCTTTGTTGTATATGTGGAGGAGTGTTGTTCCTTGGTTTCTGTTACCCTCTCTGGCTCTTAGGAAGGTGTAGTGGCTATATGTTGCTTGGTAGGGAATTCTTCTGGGATTATGCAAGATGTGGCCACTAGGGATTCTGGGTAGAACGCTTCTAGGTATTGGGAGCTGGCACTTCAGAATGGTGACGGGCTAGAAGTAGAGGCTGAAGGGGTTCGTGGGAGGAAGGAAAGCAGAGTGTTCCACCAGGACCTGCTTAGCCCGCGGGAGATGGGCCACAAATGAGGAGAGGCCACAAAAGATAGTTTGCTACAGAGCTGGGGATGAGACTGGGGGATTGAATTTGAAGAGGAAGGAAAGGTGAAGATCTACAGCTAGCCTACCTTCTTCTGTGACATGTCCTGCAGGTTCCCAGGGAGTCCCTGCTGTTTGCATCACTTTATATCCTGACAATGCATAAGGCTCCAGTTTCTCCATGTCCTCACCAGACATCTTATTTGTTGTTTTGTTTTTAAAAATAGTGTTGATCCTAATAAGTATGAAGTGGTATCTATGGTTTTGATTTGCATTTTCCTAACAACTAATGATATAATGGTGTTTAGACTCTTCTGTGTGGTTCCTGGGCATGGTATGATCTTCTGGGAAAATGTTTCTTCGAATCTTTCCTGGTTTTCCAAAATGGAAAAACAAAACAGTCCTGCTATGTAGCCCTGGCTGGCCTGAGGCTCACTGTATAGACCAGACAGACCTCCAAGTCATGGCAGTCCTGCCACAACCTCCTGGGTACTGGGATTACAAGCAGGAGCAAGCACCTTCAGATCCTCACTTCTCCCTAAACGGGGTTGTCTGTCTTTGTGCTTCTGGCCTGAAGACTTCTTTAAATGCACTGGACACTCGATCTTTAGCCAACACATGACTTGCATTTGTGATTTTCTCCTGTGCAGCTTGCTTCTTTTTGATGGCATCCTGAGAGTTTGTACATTTTCCTGATTGTTTTATTGTTCATTGTTTTATTGCTTGTTCTAGTGTGACATTTAAGTGCCTAAGAAATGGTTGTAGAGGCCAACCAAGATCATGGAAGCTGATGCCAATGAGTCCTTATGAATGTTTTCAAGTTTTGCTTTCAATTAGGTTTCTGATTCATTTTAATTGATTTGTGTGTATTATGAACGAAGTCTCTGAGCTTCCTTTTTTACATATAGATATTAAGTTGTGCTAGCATTGTTTGAAAACATCTTTTCCCATTGAATGGTTTTGGCACCCATGTTGAAAAATAAGTTAATCACAGAATGAGTTTATTTCTGTTCATTTGTTTGTTTTGAGACAAGATCTTACTATGTATTCTTGGCTAGTCTCCAACTCTAAGAGATCTGCCTGCTTTTGACTTTCTGTGATTAAAGGCATGGACCCCCACACCTGGCTGTAGGTTTATTTTTGTACTTAAGTCCCTTTCTCGGGTCTCTATATGTGTCTTTCAGACTTGGATACTTATTCTATACTTGGGGCTGTAATCCAGCTCTGTGCTATTTAAATTATACTTGATGATTTCAGGTTTGTCCCTTTGGGACACTTTCCCATTGACTCCTATGTCTTTAAGATGTTCCTATGTTAGTTACATCCTGCTGCTGTAACAAATACCTGAACAAATCAACTTAAAGGAGGGAGGGTTAACTCTCACTCCTGGTTTCAGGGGTTCCCATACATGGGCAGCTGGCAAGGCAAAATAGCATAGCTGTGTAAGTATGTGAGAGAGGAGACTGTCCCTCAGGGTCCAGGAAACAGGCAGAGAATAAGGATGGAGCAACAATCTGTGCCATTCAAAGTTCAACACATTCCCAGATCTACCTCCCTCTATCTAGGCTCACCTCCTAACAGTGTGAACTCATCAGCAGACTAATCCATCAGTGACTTAATGAACTATCACCTCTCAGAAAGTTTGGAATGAAGCCTTCAGCACATGAGTCTTTGGGGGTTCCTTGAAACACAAACCACAATACCCCCCAAACTCTTGATTATTTTTAAAATAGGCATTTGGATTGCACCCAGGATCTGACACTTGCTAGATAAGACAAACACTCCATAACTGAGCTATATCTCCAACCTTCTTTCTACTTTTTATTTTGAGATAGGATCTCACTAAATTGCTCAGGCTGGCCATAAATTCCCTGTAGTCCTAGCAAGCCTTGAACTTGATCCTCCTGCCGCAGCCTCCCAGTAGCTGGGACCCCCCATACCCAGGCCCCTTGATTTCTGGGGCGACAAGATGAGGCAGCCTGTCTGGTGCCTCTGGTCAGCCCCACAGTTGTCTTCATAGATCCTTCGTGTCTTTTATTGGAGAACGACACCTTCAAGCCAAACTCTAGAGCTGGAAGTGTCATCACGTGTCTATAGCCCCAGCATTTAGGAGATGAAACAGAAGGGTTAAGGGTTCATGGCCATCTTGGGTTACATACAGTGACACCATCTTAAAAAAAAAGGCAAGATCCAGGTAATGAGGGAATTGGGGAATCATTGCTTTTCCCCTGAGAGCTAGATATAATGTTACATGTAATAACCCACACTAATACAAATATCTCTAGTGGACTCCTTACCTATGTGCATCTGTAGGTATGTATACATTTGCATGTGTCTCTTTTTGAGTATGTACGATGACTTCATAGTGGTGTCACCAGCTCTAATCTATCATTACAACAATTACTCGTGTCTCTTATTTATTTGGAAACTAAGTCTCACGTGCCCCTGGATTTCCTCAAATTTACTGTATAAGCCAAGGTTAACCTTGAACTCTTGATCTTTCTGCCTCTACTTCCCTGGTACTGGGATTACATATGTGTGTCCCCCACACCAGGATGGAACCCAGGACTTTATATATGGTGGGCAAGTATAGTCCCCCCAACACATACCCAGAGGAATCTGGTCTCTCATCTACCAGCCATGCATATGTCTATTCAGCCCTAATACAGTTTTCAGAATTGTTGATTCATATATTTCACTTTCACCTGGATTTTGATTTTTTAATTTTTTATTAGTTCTCTAAGATTTCCTACAATATATTTTGATTGTATTTACCCTCTTTCCCACGACTCTTCCCAGATCCACCCTCCCTTCCCTACCTACCCAGCTTTGTATCTTTTTTTTTAAATCCTTCAAGACCAATTTGTGCTGCCCAAATAGTCTTGGAAATGCAGTCTTCTACTGGAGTTCAAGGGCTACACTTAGGGTAAACTATCTCTCCTGGGAGATATTGATTGCCTAAAGTACTATAGCTGGGGATGGAATTCTGAACCCAACTCCCTCTCCATGTTGGGAATTGTTCTAGGCTTCAGCTTGAACATGCTTTGTGCATGTTGTCACAACTGCTGTGAGCTCATTGTGTCCAGAAGGTAGTATTTCCTTGTGGTATAGTCACCTCTTACTTCTGGCATTTACATTCTGCCTGCCCTTTCTTCCACAGTGATTCCTGAGCCTTGGAAGGAGGAGTAGTATGTTTCCTTTAGGGTTGAGTATACCACCCTGAACGAGCCAAATCTCATTTGATTTTTTAATGTTTTAAGATTTATTTTTAGTTATGTGCAGGGGTGCCTATCTGCATGTGGGTTCCCAAGGAAGCCAGAGGTGTCAGATCCATTAGATATTGAGTTACAGATGGTTATGAGGCACCTGGTGTGAATGATGTCATCTAAACTCAGCCCTCTGCAAGAGCAACTAGTGCTCTTAATCACTTAGCCACCGCTCCAACCCTGATTTTAATTTTTGTGTTCTCTATCTTTGTGTGTGTGTCTTGTCTCTGTGTGTCTCTCTGTGTGTTTATGTATACACTCTGTGTGTGTGTGCATGTGTGTGCGTGTGTGTGAGGTAGAGGTCAGAAGACTGTTTTCAGGAGTTGCTTTTCTTCCACTCTGGGACTAGTGACTGAATCCAGATTGTCTGGCCTATATCAAGAATCAGTTTTGGACCCACTATGTCATCTTACTAGCCCTACTTTAAATTATTATTTAGAATAGATTCCATTATGCAGAATTTTGAAATTTTATGTAGTTTGCCAGTCTTTTCCTTTATACCCTTGAGTTTCATATCTTGCCTACAAAGCCCCACCAACCCAATTCTGGGATGATTTTAGTCTTACTTTATATTCAGGTATTCAGACTAGTTGGATTTTATTTTGAGCCATAGAAAATGCAGGTATAGATTTTTTTCTATGGTTGCTATCTTAGACCTTAGATACCAGCTATTACTAGTCCTTTTCTTGTTGGGGTGCCTGTAGACTGTTTGCTGGCCCTGTATTCTAGAAGTCTCTTTGCCTTTGAGCCAGTGTGCGATCCTGTTAACTCACTGTGGTATACAGGAGAGAGTCTCCCGCTGTAACCCCTCTTAAGTGACTCTCAGCCCTCCTTGTGTGTTTAGTTTCACTGAAGTACATCACAGTTAATTGTAAAAATGAACTTGAGATCTGTTCATGCTATTTAGATTGTACTTGATGATTTCAGGTTTGTCCCTTTTGGACACTTTCCTATTGACTCCTATGTCTTTAAGATGTTCCTATGTTAGTTACATCCTGCTGCTGTAATAAATACCTGAACAAGTCAACTTAAAGGAGGGAGTGTTTACTCTGATGGGCATTACCTTGCATTGAATTTATCCACTTTGGTAGGCACTGACACTGAATATGATCAGTCCCTCTTTAGGTCTTCCTTTATATCATTCATAAGTTGCATGGTTTGTTCTCATAGTAAGTCTTGTATTATTCATGAATTTGCCTTGGTCCTGGGAATTCACATGGAGAGTCACAGTACCCACCACAAAGAGTGTGCTGCTGTTAGCATCTAAGAGAGGCACTGAGTATGGTTGTGTAGTATCTAAACACACTGATTACTACCCTTTTCAGGCTTGATAGGATTTTAACCACTGGTCCTTGTGGTCTGTAGAAAATGGCAGTTCCCAATTCCTTTCTCAATCAAAGAACTGAATATTGGTAGGGGGACACAAAGGACAAATCACTTTACAGAGGAAAATCCTTGAAAAAAGTACAGAGACATTTCAGATTGCTAGACAAAATTGGGAATCAAAAACTGGAAATAGCCACAGACTTGAGGAAATGTCAATAAATTAAAACAAATAATGTGAAGGATGTTTTACACAATTTGTAGAAATATATCTGGAACCTAAGAAAAATACTATTTGAATTATTTGTGTCAGAACTGAATGTATATACATATGTAGAGAAAGACATAAATACATGATGCAAGTTGAGCCAGGAAGATAGAAGAAAACCCCAAAGCCAAGCAATTCAGAGGAAGAGAGCTGCTCCAGAGTTGTGGCTAAAGATTATTTTCACATTTCTGAATGTTTTCCCTATTTACTTGACAAAACCCACAAGAACACATGCAGTAATAGAATAGTTGAGATTGCATGTTCTGGGCTGCAATCAAAGTGCTCCTAGCCCCTTGTTAATGATGGGCTTGCCTAGAGTCTATCAAGTTAAGAAGTTTCATCTGTTCCCAGCCATTGTAAGTTAGTACCTGAAGTTTACACTGAATGCTAGCAATGCTCTTTCAGCCTGACATAGAAATGTCCGCTGTTAAAATAATGTCCCTTTGCTGAAGCAACTGTTAGTTCACTTATGGCTTTGCCCCACTTGGTCAAGGTGCTATTATCTTGGTGAACTTCAGGGCGTTGTTTGGTAATATTAAATAGGTTTTTGTATAAATATTAAAGGATAAGATTTATCTGCACCCTCCTCCGCTTCCTCTTTTTCTCTTCTTTTGAGACAAGGTCTCGGTATACGGCCCTGGCTAGCCTGGAATGTGATACGTAGACCAGGCTGAACTCAAAGAGATTCATCTGCCTCTACCTCCAGAATAATGGGGTAAAAGGCATGCACCACCACAAGAAGCACTGTCTATGCTTTCTGGTGTCTTCAACAACAGAATTTTGTGTATGCAATTATGGGTTTTTGTGTGGGCAGGAAGTTATTATTGCTTGAGAAATCTTACCCTTTGCTTCAGTGTACCAAGAATTATCTAGTTCTTAATGGAGTATGTGAAGCTAACTTCCTTTTGTGAGGGCTGATGGGGAGGGGCTGTGATTCCTGCAAGCTATCGGATTAGGGGAGAAAGAAGAAGCTGTAGGAGTGAGATGATGTAACCTAGGCAAACAGAAGAGGAAAGAATTAAGTGTATGCTGTCTCTAAACAAAGTCTTCCACAGAGTGAAGATGCCTGAGGATCCATGGCAGTGGGGGCTGGGAGAGAGGTTACATTCCAGAAGCAGCATGAAGACCAGGACACAGGTCAGGGGTAGAGTGCTCTCCTGCTATCCCTAAGGGCCTGGCGCAATCCTGAGCACCGCACCACAAAAATAAATATAGAAGTTTCTGATTAACTCAATAGTCAGAAGGCAGGAAAATGATAAAGTAATGTTGATTTCGAAGAATTAATTTAGGAAGTGAAGGAGATGTCTGACTTGATGAAGGCCTCAGCTACTTGGAGGCTAAAGCCAGAGAATCGGGGCATTAAGGCTTGTCTAGGCTAGAGAGCAAGGGGGTGCAAAGTGTGGTCACATTGCTGAGATCACCCTGTCCAGTCATCTGTCCCTCTTGTACAGATAGAAAAGCCCCAAACTCAGACACAGCCTAACTGCCTACATCTTTCCTCATATCTGGTCCTTTGTGAGACTTCAGCCCAGACCTGGAGAGATGCTCAGCTGATAAAGTGCTTGCCTTGCAAGCATGAGAACCCAAGTTTGATCTCCAGACCCATGGAAAAAGGAAAAAGGACATGGTGGCAGATGCTTCTAACACCAGTGTCAGGGCAACAAAGACAGACAGATTCCCTTGGACTTGCTGACCAGCTAGCCCAGTATGCTTGGCAATTTCCAAGCCAATGAGAGTCCCTGTCTCAAAAAACAACATGGATGGTATCTGAGAAGGAATGACACCTGAGAGTGTCCTGTGGTCTGCGCATCACGTATGTGCACACTTGTACACCCCACCCCCTAATTCACACACATACCTACAAACTGTGGGTCCAGAGTTCATCAACATTAGAGGAAGTATTTTCAGGTGAACAGAGATACGGGCTTGGTTAGAGGCTGAAGGAAATGCCTATTGAGAAATAGATAAAATGATTTAAATAGAAGTGAGTGGGGTCCTGGAGTATCCAAAAGATAGAAGAACATGTATCATGACCATAGACACTGGAACCTCAGAGAGATGTCATTTATGTACCTGAAGTCTTTTAATTCCCTCACTAGCAAGAATATAAAGTAAATGGCCTGGCTGCACAGCTCTCACCTCAACCCACACGTTCCTCTCTTCCCTCGTCCCTCCCCTTCCCCAATAGTTCACCAAGGTAGGTCACTGCATGAATGAGGAAGGTAAAAATGCCAGGCTGGTCTGTGCAGAATGTTCTAGAATACCAGGAGCAATCTGGAACTATTCAGAAAATCTGGGATAGTAGCGCTGGATTTAGAAAGTGAGAGATTACCAATAGGCAAGAAGAAGGGAAGTTAAAATGAAAAGAAGTAAAGGGATGTGAAGGGTGGCTTTCGACACAGTGGTGTGAAGGCTTGGATCATGCCATACCCACCACACTGAGCAAATGCAAACTCAAAGCCACACAGGTCTGAAAATGGGAAACCCTTGCCCCAATCTGGTGAATGTGGGCTAGGCAGTACTTCTGAAGAGTCATCCAGCAGAATAAAACCTAATTTTAATATGCACACCTCCTAGAGTCCCATGAGCTCACTCTGGATTAAAAACCCAGAGAAAATGTCATTTCTTGCCCAGTCCGTGGCAAGCAACAGAGGACTTTAGGAGTCTGTTTGCAGGGTACAATGTGGTAGATGTACATTTTGAAATAGTGGTGCCATAATCACAACTAGCCATACATAAAGCAACATGGATAGAGAGTTCTTAAAAACACTGTTTAAGACACTTGGCAGGCAAGGGCAGACTGATCTCTGGGAGTTGGAGGCCAGCTGGTCTACATAGTCCTAGGGCAGCCAGGGCTGCACCATGAGACCCTGCCTTAGAAAAAAACAAAACAAGCCAGGCAGTGGTGGCACATACCTTTAATCTCAGCACCCGGGAGGCAGAGACAGGCAGATCTCTGTGAGTTCAAGGCCAGCCTGGTCTACAGAGCAAGTTCCAGGACAGGCTCCAAATCTGCAGAGAAACCCTGTCTTGAAAAAACAAGAAAGAAAAAAATAAAAACAAAAACCGCCACCACCGCCACCAAAACCCACTATTTAATTTGAAAGATCAAAACTGAATCAAATGATACCTGTAGTACCAGGTCACCATGTAAGTCAGAAAGACAAGCAACACTGTTTTCAGGTTCAAATGCATCATTAGGACTCACACCAACAAATAGAGCTTGTCTGCGGGGAAGCTGAAGATGGGGAATAAGGCTGGCAGTCAAAGGAGACTAAGAGGACATGTGACCTGCTGAAATAAGTATACACAGAGGAGCATAAAGACCTATGTCCCATCTGAGGTCCCAACAGGACATCCTGAACATAGTTCAGGGCATTCTCTCCTGTCCTATTGAAGAGGTTGCATGGGTGAGTGACAGGGTCCAGAGTGAGGACCAGGAGGAGGCTGGCAGATACCAGTCTAGAAGAGTGATCTGGTCCCTGAAATCAGCATGGACCTCCCAAAGCTTCAAACAGGAAAGAATACTACTTCAGAGGCTCTCTGGTGGCCTAGGGGCTCATGGAAGACTGGGATGGCCAGATATTTAAAAGCCTCCCGTAAAAAGACAGCCAGAGCTACAGAAGATAAAGATAGGGTGGGTGGGTGCCCAAGAGTGGAACCCTCTAAACCAGTGCCAGAACCCACAGAAATTCACTTTCTGTTGGAAAGGAAGAAGTTACTGACATACTCCATTTTGATGAAGTCAAGGGCTATGAAGGCTTCCAATAACACAGCAGTCCCAATGAGATGGTACTCCCTACCCCAGCCCCATCTCTCCTCCAGACTTGGCTACTCTGGTACGGTTCTGAGACTCTGGTTCTAATCATGACTCTTACCTTGGCTCCAAAGGTGACCTTAGCCAGGTTATACCTACTCTCTGGGCCTTGATGCTTTTCTCTTCTCTTGTGAGTATGTGCTTTCTTTGGCTCCATGTTACTATATTTCCCTAATAATGGGCCCCTGGAAGAAAATCTTGACCCCCTCCTCAAACCCCCAGGTGTCTTCAAAGTCCTGACATCCTCCTTAATCTTCCAGCTCTGCGACCCCACCCTGGAGAGGAGGAGCTACAAATTGGGATGGTAATGGCCCTGCTGATTGCATTAAGGGGTCCTAATGCAATATGCTCTCGTGGGGACCATCCATCAGATCAGAGGCCCTCCCCAAGTCCCTGCCACTCCAGTCACATTAGTGAGTCAGCCCATTTATCACTACAACACACCTCCATGGAGACTGGCCTAGACGGATGAGGGGCCAAATCAGATTTATGAGGAGGAATCCTGGGGAAAAAATCAGGCCCATCCATCTCTCTCTCAGACACCAAAGAGGGAGCCCTGGTTCCCACTCCCTCCAATGCTCCATAGGGGAAGAGGGCAACGGGTGCTAATAAGGAAGCCAGTCACATTGCCTTTGTCTCCTGAAGGCCCAGCACAGCCCTGGAAGTGGCCTCTCTCCCAGTCCTGTTCTGAAGCAGAGCCCCTTACAGGAACAGCAAACAGCCAGCACTGCTCAGCTTCTGGGGATCCCGAGAGCATGCGCTGAACAGAGTTCTCGGGTGTGGTAAGCCGCAGCAAGCAGAGGGCAGGAGGTAGAGTTCCAATCACTGAGACCAGGCTTTGGCCTCTTTTCCGCGGAAACGGGCTTGCTCTGGCCTCTGGGTGAAGGTTCTGCAGAGCGTTCACTGTAACTTATGCTGGGCAGCCAGGCCACTCCTGCAAATGGGAGGCCTTGAGGAGGCGCGGAATGGGGTGGGATGTCAGAACTGGTCACTCCCTTTCAGACGCTATGATTCGTGGACCCTGAAGCTTGTTTGATTTGAAAGACATTATCTAAGAAAATCATGCAGAATTATGACCTACTAGCAACTCTTTTTGGGCCATGGAAGGATCCTTTTCAGACAAGGGTCCCCAACGCTTCAGGCTCGTTAACCCTGAGCCAAAGGGTTTGCACTCAGTATCCTAAAAATATCCCCAAACAGCCAATTGCCTTAGAGGCCAGGTTTATCTCCCCTATTTTTATAACAAAATAAAACCAGGTGCTGCCACACACATCTGTCATCCCAGCACTCAGGAGCTGGAGGCAAAAGCGGAAGGAATTGGAGAACATCATAAAGGACATAGCAAGTTTGAGGTTAGCCTGGATTCCATGAGACCTTTTCTCAAAAAGGAAGGAAGATGACATGTCTAGGACTGTGAAGCCTGTAAGTGACAGATGCTGATGGGCCCAGGTTGGTAGGCTAACTTCACTGACCGGGGCCCCACTGCCAGGAAAGAGCCACAGGACCATGTAGCTCAGTCCCTGAACCATTTCCTGCAAAGAGAGGGAGGGCTGAGCAAGTGCAGCTTGGTCAGAAATCCAGAGATCTCGTGAGCGGCTGTGGGGATACCTGTGAGCACATGGTGCCCAGTAGAGATGCAGGGGCCCAGGTATCTTCCCCAGGGTTGACACCTGCCCTACAGACAGTGCCTTGTCTCTCTCACAGGCCTTATCCAGCCTGAGGCCAGGACCTAGTAGCTAGTACCATCTTGTAGAAGTCTTGCTGAAGTATCACCATCCCTTCCCTCTCCCTTGTGGGGCTTCCCGCCTCTAGTCTCGAAATGATGAGGAGAGTTTCTACATGGTAGAAGAACCTTTGCAATAGAGAGCTGAGGATCAATGATGGGACTCTTTCAGTGCCACATCCTCCTCCACATGGGACCAGCCACTCACTAGCAACCAAGTACACATGAGTTCTCCCATCTGTCTTCCATACCCCAGACCTCCGAAGCCCTCGGACAGCACCTCTGGAATAGCCTGAAGCCACTGAGAACCTGTGACTCAAACCAAACTCATGACCTTGCTCTCAAGTCTCACCCTAAGTTCCCTAGCTCAGGCCATCTTATTGCCATGAGGCATTCAGTTCCCCAACTAAGGCTCCTCCGTCTCCCCCACAGTTGCCAGATGTGCTCACAGAGAGTACTTCTGGAACCCGTGCCTTCGCCTGTGTCCTCACTGTGACCCGCTCTTGTGTTCAATGTTCTGGATTTAAGCCCACCTTCTGGTCCAGAGCCCCAGGAGTGCAGCTAGAGCCACTTTGACCAGCTGCTGAATTAGCCTGGGCCCCCTCTGTTAGGTGGGGTTGCCGGTGTCTCTAGCTCCAGGCTACTGTGAGTCTATGAAAGCCTGCACAGCACACAGGCCAGCACTTTGTTGTTGTGCTGGGGTTAAGTTATTCTTGTTACACGACTACTGCTGTTGTCTCCTCTATCCATTCTCTGCCCTGTTGAATCACCCATCTCCATTGCTCAGGCTGGTGAGGCAGAGTGGGTTTTGAATCCATGTCCAAACGACTCTGGTGTTCTTGCTCTCAGACAAGCTACTTGCCTGTTTGTAAGCATGAAGAACACATGGATGCAGAATAGTAGGACAGTGAAGAAGGAATGAGGCCAGCAGAGTGAGAATTGCTTGGGGAGGGGAGTGGTTGAGACAGGATTTGTCTGTGTAGTCCTGGCTGTCTTGGCACTAGCTCTTTAGACCAGGCTAGCCTCGAACTCGCAGAGATCTGCCTGCCTCTGCCTCCAGAGTGCTGGGATTAAAGGAGTGCACCACCACTGCTTGTCCAGAGTAAGGATTTTATGAGCATGTCCAAGAGGCCCCAGATGCCTGCAGAGAAAGAGTGTTGTTGGGCAATGTTGCTGCAGGAAGTGGGGGAGGAGCTGAATAAGAAACATGGAGTTTGGAGATGTTGGAGGAGACAGGTGGTAGGAAGGCTGGAGTCCTTCCAAGACCCTTTTGCCGAGTGTGGCCTTGGAGGAATCACAGGCATTCTTAAAATGGTGCAGATGCAGCAAGAGTAGTGGTACTTACTAAGGGGAACTTACTAAGTATGGTTCCTCTTATCTTTGGCCACCACACCAGCGTCTGATGAAGATTAAGTAAAGTTGGAGCCTTGGGTACTCAAGTGAGATTGGAGCCGGGGTGGGAGAGCTTGGGTTACCACAAGGTCTGGGATTCTGCTTTTCCATGTCATTCTGACAGAGGGGCGGGGAGGGGGGTGAGATTGTAGGAACAGAGGCCATAGGCGGCTTACCACACCTGAGAACTCTATTCAGCGCATGCTCTCGGGATCCCCAGAAGCTGAGCAGCACTGGCTGTTTGCTGTTCCTGGAAGAGGCTCTGCTTCAGAACAGGACTGGGAGAGAGGCCACTTCCAGGGCTGTGCTGGGCCTTCAGGAGACAAAGGCAATGTGACTGGCTTCTTTATTAGCACCCGTTGCCCTCTTCCCCTATGGAGCTTTGGAGGGTGTGGGGAAGTAATCTGTGGACATTGTAAATTTGAGGAATTTGCCAACTAGATCCCCAGTTTAGCTGGGGGCAAGGATACTAATCAAGGATACTAAGGATACTGAGTTAGCTTGGAACAACAGCTTTGGAACAACACCCAGCAGGCTAGGGAAAGCAGGGGGGCTTTGTTTCTCTTTCCGTTGCTTTTCTCCTAGATTGTCTGTCTGCATCTGGTTGCCACTCTCTCCTCTGTCCCTACTGACAAACAGTTCAGCACTCTACATACCCTCCTTCAGCCACAAACCAACCCTGCCAGTCCATGTCTGTCCATTCAGACATCCTAGTAGGAGATGGAACCTGGATTAGCAGGGAGAAGCCACCCCATCTCTGTCCCCACTGTGTCCCTAAAGAGAAGCTGGCTAGAAGGGCTGCAATGGGGTGACCCCTCTGAGGATGCTCCCCTGGCATAGGGACCAGGAAGGAGAGCTTGTGAATCCTGACAGCTCAGGAGGGAGGAGGCTGCACCCTAGCTTGTCTGATCCAGTCCCTGCCCAAGTGAACAGAGCTCTATTTACAAATCAGCACACTTGTATTTCTGGGAGCCCTGGGATTTCCGAAGCTCCAGAGGAGGGTAGAGGAAGCAGGTTGTAACGCCAAGCAATGTGCACGCAGGTTCACTTCATGTTCTGTCCAGCCTTTTTCTACTGGTGTTTTACCTTCCACAAAAGCTCTGGGTTCCCTGTCACACTTTCTTTTTTCTCCTTGGATCCTGATTGTCCTTCAGTCCTTTGTCACCAAGTGTAACTTGATAAACTAAGCAGAAACACACTGCTGTCCCCATCCTTTCAAAAACCGTTGCCAGAGAAAGCACAGGGAAAAGAGATCTGATGTCTTTGAATGGACGTTTAAGCAAGAGTGCGTGCAGGCACACACACACACACACACACACACACACACACACACGAGAGAGAGAGAGAGA
>LOJH01022921.1:0-19705 GCA_001685095.1 Ellobius talpinus | reverse complement strand
TCTTTATTAACCAATGAAAATAACACATAGACAGATGACCCTCCTCCATCAGTGGGGCATAGTCCAATCATCCAGAAACAGAGGTTTAATCATTAACAGCAATAAACCTAGTTTCTCTTCGGTATGAGATGCCTTTCAGGTCTAAGATGGAGGACGGTTAGTTCTTCAAAGCCAGGCAAGAAGACTGGTGCAGGATGATTTCACTAGCTTGAATAAAACACAAATGAGAAGCAGTGGTCAAGGGTGGGGCTGTCCATGGTGCTGCTCAGAGCAGTCGGGGACTTGGGAGTTTCACACAGAGACAAATGTTAACCTTCACTGGAGGGTAGAGGAAAAGGGGAGGGCAGAGGTGTGACTCAAAGAGCATCTAGGCAGTATCTGGTCTGGGGTGCTGACTAAGGGCCACTCCGTGACTCTATGTCCTTCTGGTACTCAGTTTATAAAGGTTCAGTTAGAAAACTTCACAAGGAACTCTACAGAGACCCACTGTGCAGGATCCACATAATTGGCAGGGAGGGGTGAGAAGCCTCCTTGAGTGGGTCAGGGCAAACCCCTGTTTTGGGAACCATAAACCTCTCAATTTCAGAAGCACCAAGAGCTGAGAACTCTAGACCTGGGGGTGCTGTTTCACCTCCTTGCTTTGGAGTGTGCTCAAGTCCTAGACAGAAAATGACAGCTCTGGGAAGATGGCCCAGTCCCTCAGTCCCCAGGCCCAGTCCTGAGCCCCTCCAGCTCCTATCTGACCTCACCTCTCCCTGGCAGTGCCTTCACTATCTTGTCCCTATCCCAATGAGGCTTTCTCCTTGCTTGGATACTGGCAGAAAAGGGGGGAAAGGATCTGATACAATACTGCTAATTACTTTAAGAAGCTAATGCTAAAAGGAAAAAGAAGAANAAGAAGAAGAAGAAGAAGAAGAAGAAGAAGAAGAAGAAGAAGGAAAGAAGAAGAGCAACACACAGCATCCGCTAGAGTATGATTAGTAAAATGCAGACCTTTGGATGAGGAACTCTGCAAACAAGGTCAAATGAGGTCAAGTGCATTCTCCCAAACAACTTTTACTTCCTTGAAAAGACTCTTTGGAGATAGACTCTTAAAGGGGCAGGACACCATTCTTGGAACTAGTCTAATTCGTGGTTAAATCTGTTTCAAAAGGAAAGCATTTCTCTAATACAGAACCAAATGCAGAAAGCTGTGAGTCAGGCCTAATGGCAAGAGACATAAATAAAATATATAAATGTTTAATTTTGGTGCAGATAAGCCAGATAGAGATTTCCCGAAGCAGGGCAAGCACTGATCATTCGTATGATTACTTTGAATAAGGGTCAATTTTTGGTTTAAGGAAACAGCTGAAATGTTAAATATTTATGAAGCTGAATCACTGCTGCAGGGGGGGGTGGAGATCCAAGTTGAAGGCCTGGGAGCTGGCTGTGGAATCACACTGTGACGTCTAGTATACTTCTTCTGGGCCACTGGAGGGGCTCAAGGACAATGTGAGATCATTTACCATCTAGGGGAAAATCACGCCAACTGTAGATTTTCCCAGAATTGACCCAGGCTGAAAGAGGGGATTTACAAAGCCCAGAGCTGGAGTCATCATGCAAATTGCTCCAATCAGTTTGTTTGGATGAACTTAAGCCACAGTGAGCCCTTCCTCTGGCTGTAAAAGGGGATAATGACCCTCTCTGCTGCTGGTTTGCTCATTAAAGCAGCATAAATCTGGTAGAGGCAAAAATGCTGTCAACTGTTCCCTGCAAGATTACTAGCCGCAAGGTACCTCTTCCTGTAGTCTGGGAACCTGGAGGGGCTTTTGGCAATGCTGTCAAGTTCTTTCCTGTGTCATGAGGAGTTTGGGATAGAGAGACAATTAGTCTGAAATGTGCGAAGGGAATCAGATGGTGTGCACCTATGTTTGTATATATTGTGGACACATACATAGGCATCCACATCTTTGATGTTGGCTTTTATAATCAGGTTTAAATGGATATGTGTAACATGTTCATATGTGCAAGATATACATATAAATATGCGTATTATATGAAAATGTGCTATTACACTCATATCTAAAAGATATACATTGCAAGTAAGCCTTTGTCATACTGTATGGATACCTGGATCTACAGATACAGGCAGGTGTGTGTACAAGCGCATATTCACGTGCATTTTTGATTAGGTACAATACGGATGGTTCTGGAGTCACTTCTAAAAAGTGAAGTTTGTGTGATATTAGCTGTGGAATACCTGGCCTCTATACGGTATTGCAATGTCCAATTCTTGTATGGCCTTCAGAGGGCACACTCTGGCTCCGGTGTTCTCTTGATCTGCGAGAAACTCAGCCATTTCCTGGCTCATTGGCAGCCACTGGTCTTCTTGCATAGGCTGACTGCCCCAGCTAGGGCCTAGGCTCTAAGCATTAGATGGAGGTGTCCATGAGGCTGTCGCTGGGTTTCACAAGCAAATCTCATATTCAGCTTTTTTTTCTAAGGAAAGGCATTAACCTGCAGTGACTGTGCGAGCCTGATTAGAGGATGGCTCTGGGCTTCCACTGCTGTGAAGAGACATCATGACCACAGCAACTGTTACAAAGGAAACCATTTCACTAGGGCGGCTTCCATTTCCAGGGGTCTAGTCCATTATCACCATGGTGTGACTTGGTGTCTTGTGGGCAGACATTGTGCTGGAGCTGAAAGTCCTACTTCTTAATAGGTAGGCAACAGGAAGCAGTCTGACTCACCAGGTGTGGCTTGAGCATAAATGAGATCTCCAAGCCTGTCTCCACAGTGACACACTTCCTCCAATAGGACCACACCTCCTAACAGTGCCACTCCGTTTCGGGGCTATTCATAAGTTTTCTGTATGGTGATAATAGGATTCTCTGCCAACACAGTCAGCCAGGTCAAGCTGATTTGAAAAAGCAAAAGAACAGGGTTACTTGAGCAAAGCAACTCCTGAGTGAGTTCTCCAGTCCCAGAAACGGAGGCAGGAGAAGTCACATGCCTGAACTAAAGCAGGGAGCTTATAGAAGGTGCAGGCAAGGAGTGATGGCATGTTCACCACAAGCTGGGTTTGAGCACTTCAGGCAAGAATTGGGCTGCTGGCAGCATCAGGAGAGGAGCTGCTGTTGCCACCAAGAATGTGGAACTGGGCTTTTTGGTGCCTTTTCTTTCTTGGAGCTTTTCTTTCTTGGAGCTTCTTCTCTGAGAGTGTGGGATTTAGAGAGAGAAAGAGAGGAATGTGGCTTTCTGGATCATGCAGGGGCGAGCTGAAGGTTCCAACCAGTCACTTTCTCTCAAACCACCACATCCTACTCCCTGACCCCCAAAGACTTGTGGCCATATCATAATGCAAAAATGCATTCAACCCAACTTCAAAAGTTCGCATAGTTTATAACAATCTCAACTTATTTAACAGTCTAAATTTCAAAGACTCTTCTGAGATTATTGCAATCTCTTAACTATAATCCCCTATAAAATCAAAATCAAAAGTCAGAGCATATACTTCCAAAGTATAATGTCACAGGATATACATTACCATTCCAAAATGTAGGGAAGGGAGCATAGTGAGGAATACTGGACCAAAGCAAGACTGAAAACCAGCTGGGCAAACTTCAAACTCTGCATCTCTGTGCCTGATTTCAAAACCTTCCTCAGATCTCCAACTCCTTTCAGCTTTGTTAACTGCGATGTACTTCTTCCTCTTGGGCCAGTTCCACTCCCTGTTAGTGGTTTTCTTCAGCAGGTATCCTAAAGCTATGGTATCTCCAACTTCTTGGGGTCTTCAAGGCAATCCAGGCTTCACCTACACAAATTCATGCAATTACTTCTCTAGGCCTCCATTTGGGGACACCCCTGACACATGCCTTGCTTTGGTAGCTTTCTTTAGTTGCAGAGGCAAATTCCATAATCCTTTTCTTCTATCCTTAACTCCAGGACCACATGACCAAAGCTGCAAAGTTCTGCTGCTTCCTGGGGTCTAACATGGCCCCTTCATTCAGTTACATCTTCACCAGCATTCTGTTTTTCATAGTTTTCTTCCCTGTCTAATCTTGGCTGTCCTGGAATTTGCTCTGCAGACCAGGCTGGCTTCAAACTCAGAGACCCACTAGCCTCTGCCTCCCAAGTACCAGGATGAAAGGTGTACATCATCACATCCGGCTCCAAACTTTTCTTTAGTTCCTTTTCACAAATTGGAAACTTAGCTGGGTGGGATCTTGCACTGAGGTCACCACTCCCTTATTCCATTTTTCAATCTGTTCATTTCCTTGAATGCCTAATTTAGCTCCATCCTATTTCCTCTTGTTCCTTTTCTCCTTAGATTTTACATTACGTATTTTACCTTGCTCAGCTTGTTCCTTTTCATTATAAATCTTATAAATCATTATAAATTAGAATTACCACTAGCAACCACGTGACAGTGTCTATATACTAGGCTGTTTTGAGATTTCCTCTACCAATGGAATTAATCCAAAACTCTTCAGTTTAGCCACAGGCAGACTCTTCAGACAAGGCCAAAAAGCAGCCAGATTCTTCACCAAAATAACAAAGAATGATCTCTAGGCCACATATTAATATCTTCTCCTCTGGAGCCTCTTGATCCAGGAATCCACAGTTCAAATCATACTCAGCATCACTGTCTTCCATGTTCCTACTAGAATGGTTCATTAAGCAGAATTTCAAGCATTCAACTGCTTTTCTAATCCATAGTCCCCAGATCAATATTCCTTCAAACAAAAGCATCATTAGGCCCATCACAGAAAAACCCCAGTCCTCTGTCTTAGGGTCCTATTGCTATGAAGAGACACTATGGCCATGGCAACTCCTATTTAAAAAAAAACATTTAATTGGGGTGGCTTACATTTTTCAGAGATTTAGTACATTGTCATCATGTGCTGTGGGACAATAGTCTGTACCCTGTCACTTATATTTTAAATAAATGCTGATTGGCTATCAGTCAGGCAGGAAGTATAGGCGGGTTGACCAGGCAGGAAGTAGAGATAGGGCAATGAGAATGCTGGGAAGAGGGAAGTACAGTCTGCAGTCGTGACCCAGCTGCAGAGCAAGCAAGATGTGACTGCCTCGCTGAAAAAGGTATCAAGCTACATGGCTAACATAGATAAGAATAATGGGCTAATATAAGTTATAAGAGTTAATANGTGGGACAATAGTCTGTACCCTGTCACTTATATTTTAAATAAATGCTGATTGGCTATCAGTCAGGCAGGAAGTATAGGCGGGTTGACCAGGCAGGAAGTAGAGATAGGGCAATGAGAATGCTGGGAAGAGGGAAGTACAGTCTGCAGTCGTGACCCAGCTGCAGAGCAAGCAAGATGTGACTGCCTCGCTGAAAAAGGTATCAAGCTACATGGCTAACATAGATAAGAATAATGGGCTAATATAAGTTATAAGAGTTAATAGAAAACCTGAGCTAATGGGTCAAGCAGTGATTTAATTAATACAGTTTCTATGTGGTTATTTCAGTTCTGGGCTGCTGGATGAACAAGTGGCCCCTCCGTCAACAATCATGGTGCGACATCATGATGTGCAGGCAGATATTGTGCAGGAGCTGTAAGTCCCACATCTTAAAAGGCAGGCAACAAGAAGTGGTCTAACTCAATGGGCATAGTTTGAGCATACAAGACCTCAGAGCCCACTTCCATGGTGCCTTGCTTCCTCCAACAAGACCACACCTACTACAACAAAACCACACTTCCTAATAGTGTCACTTCCCCCCTTGAGGGCCATTTTCTTTCAAACCACCATAGAGGGCTTCTCTAACCCATACATGACCTTATGAGGTCTCTTTTTATCCTGGATACTGTGCTTTTACACTAAGCTGCTGCCCTTGCTGCAGAGATCAGAGGGAAGTTGGCCCACTGTCTATGACTCTGAAGATGCTGCTGTCCCTGGTGGACAGCAGACTGTGGCATGCATCTGTTTGATGCTCTCAGCATAGCTCAGCTCTCTTGTGAGAAGCCCAGTGGCTTCTGGATCTTGACTCTTTACCCAAGGCCTCCTTGGTGAGAGACACATGCTGATTGACTTCTAAGGGTATCCATAGGAGACCTCACCTAAGAGGTCTCTCTAATGATTTTAATTTGGTTGACCTGCATTCTGGACATGTATGGTAGTTTGGTGGACTCAGAACATTTTCTAAGGAACTGTTTTGTGATACCGAAGCCCTTACTACATCCCAAAGTGTCTTTATAAGAATCCAGATTTTCTACTGTTGGTGTTGTGAATACCTTGGCTTGAGCCTTTGTCTTTCTCTGTCTTTTTCCCTGAAGCTCTATGGGAGCCTGCCCAGGGGCACTGCCTTTCTTTGACTTAGTGACCATCCCCATGTCCTCAGAGCTGATAGCCATGCCCATAGGCTGGCTGGTTGCTGGGCCAGGATGCACTCTGCCTTGGTGAACCCTCCTAAGCTAAGCATCCCTTGCCCTCTCTCTGTGTTCCTGGTCTGAGTGGTATGGTTGCTTTTGTGATGCTCTGCACAGCATTCCTCAGTATAGCATGGAAATCTAAAGACTTTAGGAAGCTTCATACCTCCCCCAAGAGACTGAACAACAGGATGCAGGCCCACCAAAAGTGACCATCTGTACAGCCACAAGGGGGAAAGTGTGGGTTAAACACCGTTTCTGGACAGCCCTTGGTTCAGGGGAAACCCTGGGAGGATAGAAAAGAAGTGGTGTACTAAAAGAAGTGTGCCAAGAGCTGCCAGTCCTTCTCCCTCTCTCATCCTCCTCTCTCCCTCCTCCCTTCCCTCCCTCTATCCCTCTTTCCTTCTTTCCCTTCCTACCTCTCTACTTCTTTCTCTCTTTCCTTTATTCTTTCTTTCTTTGATTTTTAATATAGTTTCTCTCTATTTAGCCTAGGCTAGCATTGAACTTGCAAACCTCTTCCTCTGCCTCCTCAGTGCCAAGATTACAGGGGCACTGTGTGTCTTGCTCCCTGTTGGTTGCCCCAAAACTGAAGCTCTGTGCATCCGTGTATTGGCAGTGGGCTTCATCCCACTGACTCATTTCATCCCAACTCCTTCCATTCTCAGCCCATGTTCTTTCCAGAAAGATCAGTTTTTCTCCAGAGATCAATGATAGGGTCTGTTTCTCCCAGGTCTCTGCCATCACTCCAGGACCTACTGGGCTTCCCAAGTTCCTGGGATGATCCTCTCCCTCAAAGCCAGGCAGATTGTCTGTCCTTATACACAGAGAGCTATACCAGAGGTTCTGTCTTTCACATGTGTGGCCGCTTGCTTCCACGTCTGACTTTGTGGATAAAATGCCTGGCTTCTTCACAGATATTATCACTTCAGTGGATTCTGACTTCTTTCCCAAGCACCACGTTCCACTGGAGTTTGAAAATATCAAAGGGCTGCATTCACTAGTCATTTGGCAATCGATGAAGACAGTCTTATTTAAATAAGATTGGAGCTGAGGACGAGCACAAGGGCTTTGAACAGCAGGCTCGGGTTGATAATGCCATGCAAGTGCGTCGCCAGCTGCGAGGAGACAAGACTTTCAGGAGAAGGAATGAGAAAGGAGGGAGCCGTCTTCGCAAAGAGCTCCAGAGAACACAGACATCTTCCAGGGTCCACTGGGAGTCCGAGGCAGCGAGTTCCACATACCATCTCAGCCATCTGTGGGAGCAGGTCATGTTCTCTGGAAAGGGTTAATCCTCACTCTGCACCTGCTCTCACCTGGCACAGGCTCTCCACAGATCAAATCCTATATCCAGCTGTCACCACAGAGATGGCCATCCTCCCACAAGGTTTGGGAAGTGTAAGGATGAAGACGGACAGTTTGGGGAGGAAACTGAGCCAAAGTGTCCATGACAAATGAAAGATAGAAGGATCAGACGCTAGCTGTTACACATTACCCTAATCCCCGGACAGCAACCGTGCCTTTACCTCTGGTAAACACAGTTTCTAGGCCTTCATTTTAGTAGTCTTTTCAAATTCAATTCTTTATTTTGAAGGAATTTCAAAGCTAGGAAAATTTTCTTGGGAACAGCACAAAATTCTACCCAGATCCACTGATTTTAATACTCTTTTATATCTTATTTTTAATTTTTTTGCACAACAATTTTTACACAGCTTGCTTTCCCTTTGCCCTAGGGAAAGCAACCTGCACCACCATGGGCATAGTTATTACATATACATTGCTATAAGACACCATGACCCAGGCAAATTGCAGAGGCTTTGTTTGGATGTAGGTTCTGAAGGGAGAAGAAAAGTCCATCGCTAGCATGGTGGGGAAATATGGCAGTCGGCAGTCACAGCAGCCAGAGAAGCAAGCTAAGAAGAACTTAACATCTCTAACAGCCAGGAGAAAGCACAGGGAACACTGTACAGCCATGTTTACTTCAGGGTTGTTCACAATAGACAAACTATGGAATCAGACTCGGTGTCTGTCAGCAGATGCATGGATAAAGAAAAGGCAGTGTATAGGCACAATGCTGTTTTACTCAATCACAAAGAAGAAGGAAATCATGTCATTTGCTAGGAAATGGATCATCATATTAAGTGAAACATGCCAGACTCAAAAAGACAAATATTGCATTCTCTTCTTCATTTGTGGTTCTTAAATTGTACACAGATACATAAAACCATTTATACACATGACATGAAAGCAGAAGAGAGCCTGGGAGAAATAACAAGGCTAGCAGGAAGGAGGGAGGGGGAAGCAGAGAAAAGGGGGTTATTAATATGCTTTCAATACTTCATATATATATGTGAAGGGTCTCTTTATGTCACTCTGTAGACCAGGCTGACCTTGAACTCAAAGAGATCACTCTGTCTCTACCTCCCTAGTGCTGGGATTAAAGGCAACAGCCACTATGCCTAGCTGCTCTCTGTGTGCTTTTATGTACTCTCTTCTTTTTGCTATATAGTCAGCAGCTTAGGCTGGCTTTTAATTTATTATGTAGTTGAAGATGACCTGAGCTTCCTGATCCTCCTGACTCTACCTCTTGGGTGCTAGAATTACTGGTACAGGCCACCACACCATATTTATGTATGCTGGGGATTGAACATAGGACCTCATACATGTGGGGAGAGCCAACTAAGCCACATTTTGGCTCACTCTGTACACTTTCTGATTCAATCTCTATCTATTTATCATCTATCTATCTATCTATCATCTATATATATACTATCTATCTATCATCTATTTAGCTATCCATTTTTTATCAAAAATATATGATATGCTAAATTTGTCACAGAGAACAGTTCTAGGAAATTAAGATCTATACATCTCATGGCTCATGGCTAAAGGAACACCGTGGACTCCAGGACCCCAGCAAACAAAACCAGGAAGAATCCTGCGTGTCTGTCTTTCTGTTTTCCTATCTAAATCTAACACCATGAGTTCTTGATCACAGAGCCATCTCCATCCACTGCAGGGGGGCTCTTTGCAGCCTGCCCAGATTCCCCATTTGTACCTCCATTTGCCAATAGTGACAGCCAAGCCCCCAGTGTCATGATTGGCCTTGCTGATGTGGGAAAGTGCCCAGGACCGCTGCTTCTCCATTCCACTGTGAAAAGTGCTGCTTAGGGATGCTCTGGAGTCAGGCGCCTCCTGCCTTGAATGATGAAAACAAAATGGGATGTCTAAAACAGCCGTTTCCAACTGGAAGTGAGGGGGACGGAGTAACGTGTGAAAGGATGGAAACAAACAAGGTTAGCCATGCAATCACACAGCTCGCCAGAGAAGCTTCCAGGCTGCTGTGCAGAAAGGCAAATCTTAAACACTGCTCAGGAATTTTCCAAACTCCTAATCACAGAGCCTAAAGCATTAGAGGGCCAGACCCTCAGACTGGGCCATGATGACCCCCCAGATAGCTGTAGAGGGATCAAATCAACTTCAGTGTCAGGCTGTGGTCACATGTGATAGATCTCCATGCATGGAAACGAAAGCCACCAGAAAAGAGAAGGGCAAAGCATTTCCTGGAGACATCACAGGTATTATGGATTTTATACTCCCAGCAGCATACTTGGAGAGACCTGTAATACATGAGCTGTGAGGACGAATCCCCAGAAGATGCAGCCAGAGAAGCTGGATTAAGGTAGCCCCAGATGATTGTCAGCCGAGGACTCCCCTTAGAAAGCCTATGGACAGACCTCAGATGAGCCTGTAAGATCCCATGAAAAGCAAGAGAGAGACACAGTAGTTCCCAGTACCTGGGAAAAATAGGGAGCCAACCAAAACCTACTAGCAGGATGAGTCCTGACTGCGAATGTCCAAACAGCACAGTGAGCGTGGGATTTTCAGATAAAGCTGATAAATTCCAGATAAAACAGTACACACACACACACACACACACAGAGAGAGAGAGAGAGAGAGAACAGAGAGAGATGGAGACAGAAAGAGAGGCACAGAGACAGTCAGAGAGACGAGATCAAATTAATGGTGGCCCAAAGAATGCAGCTATGGGTTCTGCACATATAGATAAAACCCACTATAGCTATGAAGCATTTTAAGATGAGTCTGGTGACATAGGCTTATAATCCTAGCTACTCAGGGAGCTGAGATAGGGAGTCCTCCTGTGTAACTTAACAGGACCCCCATCTCAAAAGGAAAGGAAAGGAAAGGGGATGCTCGGTAGTAGCACACTTGTCTAGCCTGGTGAGGCCCAGGTTCAATTCCCAATATTTATAAAATATGCTGTGCTGAGTATGTGTAAGTTTTTTGTCTTACAACATAAATTTTTCACATAGTATTCAAGCTGGTGTGGGTGCCATAAGTAATCCAGAGAGGGTGGGTTTACATGAGGGTGTGGTCAGATCACGTGCACATTGAGGGGCCCGGTAGACACAAAGAGATACCAGGTAGCCAGAGAAACTAAACATAATCAGTCTCTGAGAAAAACAGCATCAGGTTTGTGAGAGAAGAGCAAAAGCTTCAAAATAAGAGGAGTAAGAAAGCAGAAAAATATTTGAAGAAACGATAGCTGAAAAAATATTGAAATTTGATAGACCCTATGAATAGAAATTGAAGAACAAATCTCTACTGGAAAGAAAGGAAGGGAAACTGTGCCAGGCCACATACCAATCAAATTGCTACAGGGAATAAATCTTACAGCATCTTGTGTAAGAGATGCATCGATGAACGTTAGGCAATTGTGCAAGGGGAACAAAAAAGACTGACACACAGGTTGTTCCGGCAAAAGCAAGTGTCAGCGAAAACGAATGGAGCTGTTGTTCACTGGAAGAAAATACCTTCAGAAATCTATGCAGAAGGAAGCCACATTTCAAAAGTTCAGAAGGCTTTCATTTTTGTGTGAGGGGCTCAGGGTCTATAGATAACAGACTCTTTCAAGAAACCACTACAAATTCTGAACTCAGCACAAGCTGTAGTTATCTAAGCCAGTTCTACCCCAAGGCTCCTCCTGGAGTCTGTGCAGCCACACAGTGTGCAGAGGACAGCACAGCACGGGTAGGAACACATTCATGCTGGCCCGGGAACCAGACGAGTCAGACTGGGGAGCCTCATACATAGCAGTGAAATGTTGAAGGCAGAGGAGGAAGCCCCAACTCTGGCTACCCACTTCTCTGATTGACCCCAAACATGTGCAGCACATTCTTCTATCACGCAGCTCAGAGCAAAGTGGCCAGCTATGTCCTACCTTCTGGAGCTGTGCCAGCGAGTCAATTTTCAAACTATGAGCCTGCAGTTCACATTTAAGTCCTAACACATTGCTCCTCCCCAGTTTTAAATCTAAAACAGCCCATATTTTTGATTAAAGAAACTCTCTAAAGAGAATGCAAAGGACTCAGTAGAGAAATAGAAACAAAAACAATGAAAATCCATGTATTCAACAATCTAGTTTTAAAAAGTGTGTGTGCACATGTGTGCAGTGTGTGTGTATGTGTGTGTATGTGCACACCATGGTGCTCTTGGATCATTAGAGGGCAGGTGGTGGGAATTGGGTCTCTCCTTCCACCATATGCTGTATGTGTGTAGGATTTGTGTATGCTGTACATTTATAATAGGTGTGCATGTGGTATATGTAGCTAGTATGGAGTGGCATGAAGAATGTATGTATACAAAATATGAATTATTTATGTGTGCACATGTGTGCAAGGTGCTGAATTTTTGCTTGCTAATCTATTGTTACTAACTTTCATATCTCAGTGCACAAGGCTATTGATCTATAATTTTATTTCCCTTTATTATTCCCACATGGTTGATCTCAGCGCTCTCCTAGGCCTTTAAATGACTTGAGAATGGTCCCTCGCCTGCTGTGCTCTGACTGTGTGCACAGATTTTTCGCTCAAATATTTAGTAGCACTTGCTGTTGGTGCCCTTGTCTTTGCACTTCTACAGAGACTATAAAGCAATGTGGTTTGTCCTTAGGCCACAAGCCTACAATGAGTGTAATGGTGGGATGTTCATACTTCGGTAAACATAACTGCTGTGATGGGCACTCAGGTGAGATAGAACCATTGTGTGTGATGAGCTCACTAAACACAGTCAGGTACAGGCAATGTGACACCTGCCCCTCCTGGGAAGGCCAGGAGACTCCATGTAAGAAGCAATTTGTACACTCTGGGCTAATGAAGGAGTGGAAATATGTCACAGAATGTTATAGTTGGAATGTGAGAGACTTGATCCCCAAAGCCAAGGAGAACCCAGACATTTTTCCCCCAGTAACAAAAGTTGGACTTAGACACTCCTGCAGGTCATTGCACAAGTTGAGGGGTGAGTGCTGAGGTCGAGCGCTTCCTAATCTGCTCCATGTGAATCAGCTCGTCATGGCAGCGAATGCCTTGTGAAGAAAAATGCAGGTAAGCAGGGAGGTTTGAAATGGAAAGCGTTTCCCTATAGAGCATCCTGTCTCCATGACCAAGAAGTTAGTCTAAGACAGGAAGAGCAAGGCAGGTGCCCAAGACACAGGGGTGACCCCACGGCAGGACAGCAGCCTACCTGAGAGAAGAGCCGCTGTCTCTAATCAGTGCCTTTGAATGTAAAAAATATTCCAAATGTTTGTTTCCTCATCTTTGTAAAGATTAGACATGCTGACATGAAAGGGGGAAAATCTCACAGGTCCTTAACCCTGCACATAAAACTGCAGACAACTTGGGATGCTGAGAGCTGCAGAAATAGTCTTCCCCAGGGGAGAGCCCCCAGATTGGTTATCCAACACCAAATGGTCAGCCCTAAAAGCATATACATACAAGTAGCATTATATGAACTGAGCAGGTTGTATTTATATATTTAGGAACATATGTATGTGTGTATATGTATTTACACACACACACAAAACAATAAAAGAAACAGGTCAAAACCTTGAGACAAAGCATGGGAGGATACAGGAGGAGGGTTGGAGGGAGAAAAAAGGATAGAGGAAATGATGCAATTATATTTTAATTTCAAAAATTAAATAGTTGAAATACTTCACCCTCTCAGCTGGAGATCTGTGAGAGTGATATGAAGGGAAGATAGTATGAGCACATTGAGGTGCCTAGCAGAAGGGGCTTGGAGAAAGGATTGTGTACCTCAGTGTAAGTGAAGCATGAGTCAACAGAATGCCTTGACATCTATGCTCAAAAGACCAATAGCAGCACCAAGACAGATGTGTGGCTTAACAAAGTATAAATAGCCCGCAAGTCCAAGACAGAAGTGTGGTTGAATGGGATATAAACACAGGTCAAGATAGATGTGTGGTTTGATGGGGTATAAATACCATAAGGTCAAGATAGATGTGTGGTTGAATGGGGTATAAATGCCATAAGGTCAAGACAGATGTGTGGTTGAATGGAGTATAAACAAACCAGAAGGCCAAGACAGGTGTGTGGTTTAGTGTGCTGTAACAGGTAAGTGTCAAGTTGCATCCACAGTGTGATGATGAGAAGTCAGAAGCCAAACTTGAGAACTGGCGCTGATGGGTGGGGGCAGAGCAGAGCACCTCTCGCCCCCCATCAGTTCTCTAGATGTATAAGCAAAGACAGAGCAGGTCTTGTGTGCTGTACTCCCATGAGCTGGCAGGGTGTTATTATCTCTGCCATGTGAGCCTAAGGAGAACCTCCATCTGTGTTGCAAGCAGACAGAGCAGGAGGGACATGTAAGAACAGACTTCTTTCTGTGGTATCAGCTGTGCCTCTCCATCTCCTTTTTTTGTACCATGGAATCAGTGGGCTGCCAGTGTTCACTTGTGTCCCATGATATGACAGGCCAGCTCCAGAGCTATGGTCTTGCTACTGCTTCATTGTGCTTCTCAGTGCCGCAGCGGCGAGAAGGCTTCCATAGGTCCTACAAATCCATGAAGTCACTGAGCATCACAATCAGGTGGGTATGTACTACACTGGACACCAGAGGGCTCCTCCATTAGGTGTCGACTCTCAACCTGTGGTAAACTTGTCACAGCAACACATGTGCCTGAAATGCCTTTATTTCAAACAATCAAGGGCAAAGCAAGTGTGAGAATATAGGAAAACAACGATAAAGTAAAATGAAAGGAGGAAGTAAAAAGCCACACAGTCCAAAAAATAAAGTTAACCATGTTGGTTTCTGAGGACCTCACAGCTGACAGGGCCATACTGATCTGAGTGGCCTGTGCTGCCACCTGAGCCATGGTGACATCCGGGACAAGGCTGCTGTCAAGGAACATGTCTGAGTCCAGGGTCCTACCACAGCTGGTGTCTGTATTGATATCAGAGACCCATGTTGACACCCAAGACCACACAGATGCCCAGGGTCTAGACCACAGCCAGTGGCCATGAGGGTATCTGAGGGCCATGCCACCACCAGGGCCATGCTGATCTGAGTGATCACACAGGGTCATCTGTGCTACTGCTGAGGGCCATGTCCAGGTCCTTAGCCCTACAGCAACAAGGGTCTGAGTTGATGTCCATGGCTCCTGCTACCATGAGATCATTGGAACCACGCTGTGCTGAGTCAGCCCCACCCTTCACTGACCCTGGGATAGCTGCCCCTGCCCCTCGCTGGATACTACAGCAGGAAAGCTGGACCCGCCTCTCAGGAAGAGAAGCACTCAGGAAAGATGACCCAACCCCTCACCACAGGCAAGTCCCTCACCTCGGCAGTACACTAGAGCTGATCCTGTCTGTGGTTGGGGACACAGGAGAGCCAACCCTGAGGGCATGAGAGCTGACCCTGCCTCTCCTCATCTGCCATGTGGTGGCATGGGTGAGGGGAAATGTCCTCCTCTCTCCACCCCTTGCTACCAGTGGCTGGTGAGAGAGCTGGCCCCCGGGACAGAAGAATGGGAGAATTAGCCCTGCCCCTCAGCAGCTGCAACACACAGGAGAGCGGGCCCTGCACTCTGCCCAGGTAACACACAAGAGCTGAACCCGTTGTTGGGGGTGTGGGTGAGCCAGCCCTGAGGTCGTGAGAGCAGGAGAGCTGAACCCCCATCCCATCCACCCCACCCCACCCTACCTCCCATATGTCACGTAGAGCGATCAGCATCTCACCTGGGCAAAACAGCAGAGCTGGCCTTGGTGGTGTGAGTGAGGGTGAGCCACATGTGAGAACCTGAGGGCAGGAGACCTGGATCTACACCTTGCTGCAGGCTGCATTGGGTGAGCTAGCCCGTAGCAATGCTGGAGAGTTAATTCAGGTAGTGACGGTGAGGGAAAGTTAGGGGGCTAACCAACCTAGCTACCAACCAGGCCCAGAACCAGGGCAAGGTATTAGCTCACTCCAACACCTACCAAATCTATGAACTGTTGGAGCATGTGAAGGGGACAAACCTACAGATTCAAAATGGCAGGATTCCCATGGCAACAACAGGCTGTCCAAGAGGAGCCTCTGTGAGAGCCCATTATCAGTGGTGTATAAGGAGGCCTTAAGTCAGACCAGTGACTCCAATGGCTCCTGGCAATGAATGCCCATAAGGAAAGGTGAATGGACTAAAGAGTAAACTGTGTGACTCAATGGGTCACATTACAGCTTCCACGGATGAGAGTCTCTCCTTTTTGTTTTGTCGTTGCTGTTGTTTGGTCTTTGGTTTTCTTTTCATCTTTTTTGTTTAGAAGGGGAGATTGCAAGGGTAGAGGTAAGTTGCTATGGGATGAGAAGACCAGTGGAATCAGAATGCATGATGTGGAATCCACAAAGAATCAATAAAAGTTAAAAGAATTAAAAAATTTTAAAATGATCAAACTCATAAATTTAGTTTATGGGTATCTAATTGTAGAAAAACAAACAAACAAACAAAAACACCCACATTGGTTAACAAAGAAAGAAAAGTGAATTAGAAAAATGAGAAGCTGTCTCATCAGGAACAGAAAAGAAACAAAGACAAACACTGGGAATGCAAGCAGATGTAACCCTGAGAAGCAACCTCCACGGAAGTAGCCAGATAACCACAAGAGGATATCGGGCACTGCTGAGGAACCAGCCCTTAAAGTCAGTGGTTCCATGAGCAGTACGCGCCTGTCACTTAAAACTTGCTCAGACAGTGTCAAGTCTCTTAAAAGACACCTGGCCCAACATGAGAGTTCAGTAAGTGCCAGACCAGTGAGCGAGTGAGCGAGTAAGCAAGCGAGCTGAGGGGATGGAGAAAAGCAAGAAGGAAATGCAGAAGCAATTAAAGGTATTTTAGCAGAATACATGTGTCCATTCTTGCTGAAGAAAATACAAGTGAATCAGCGCCTTTAAAAGAAACAGTACTAAAGACTAAAACACTTTACACCATCTGATATCTTAAGCAATGGTCAAATAGAATTATAATCACAAATGTCACATGGGAAATGAAGGATTATGAATAAAAGAAAACACATCCTAAAATACATGCTCAGAATTATCTGGTTTCACTCAAAATGCAAAATGAAAAAAAACAACTGTATTTCTGCAGGTGTGTATGCTCACTTTGAGCAAAGAAGGACTATATGGAAGATTCTACACCCAGTTATATAACCCTTTGCTTCTGCCAAGAAATGTGGGGAAAGGTGTGAAATAACCAGGAAAGAAGGTGTCCTATATTTTTTAAAAATTAACATAACAAAAGTATATTCATATATAGCTTGCAGTTAAAAATTAATTTAAAAGACGAAATGTTTAAAGGTGTCCCAGAACTAATCTCATAAGAAACGCCAGGCCTGGGCATTTTTACAAGCAGGTAATTTCAAAACTCAGAAAGAGATCATTCTTCTGCTATTTAAATTATTTTAGCACATCGGAATTTGGAAGGCTGCCCAGCTCGCTGCACATAACCCTGACAGCCAGAAAATTTTAGAAGCACAAAAGTAAAAGTGCATAATAATTCTAGTTGTGAATAAATATTTTAAAATTCCAAATGAGTATTGGACAACATATTTTGTCTAATCTATCAGAATATCTAAAATAAGAAGAAAATGATCAAAATGTTTTATTCTAGAAAAATATCAAGTTTATTAATATAATTTAGCATAATAAACCATGGAAAGCAAATATATGGTTATCATAGTAACTGCCTAAGAGTCATTTGACCAAATTTAACATTGATTCCTGATTTTTATAGATTGTTCATAAAACAAAGATATAAAAATATTGCTGGATGTTTTCAAATGAAATGAAGATGGAGTTATCTCAAACTATTAGCCTTTCCCATTTGTACACAGCAGGAAGATGCAAACTTCTCTATTTGCTAAAACTCTCTACACTGAACACGCAGCACATTGTGACCAGATGTCTGGGGGCTTTCCCACATAACCCAGGTTCACCAGTGGACACCAAAATGATGCTCTACAGTTCAGTTCAGTTCTGACATTGGCCAAGTTAGTGGGACCCAGGCAGAGAGCTCAATCTTAACTGATCTCCACAGTTCAGGGTCTGTCAGGGGCAAATACAGACAGCAAAGTTCCAAAACTCCCAGCTGTAAGTTGACGGTTCTCTCGACCACTTCATTAAGCTCAGCTATTGGACAGAGAGCCCTTGGAAGTCAGGGAAGCACATTTATTGGCCTGTTGTACAGGATATTGCCCGAAACACTGATCACAACCAGAGGAAAGAGGTTCACGGGGCAGGGCATTGAGACAAGAGTTTCCTTCCTTCTGTATACACTGACTCCTTTCAGATTTCCATGAGTTCAGCAACCTGGAAATTCTCTGGAATTCTTATGGGGCCTCCTATAATCTCAAGTTCCCTTCCTCTTCCCAGAAAATAGGGTAGAGCTAAGTATTTCAGACTGCAAGACCTGTCTTCATCTTTCTGGTAAGCAGCCCCCCTGTAGGAGCCCTTACACAAACAGAATCACCTTATGCAAAGAGAAGAATGTCCCCATCACCAGGGAAATGCCAAGGCATTCAACAGTGCTGAGTCAGATACAAGTCAATGACCAAATAATAGGAAAAGGATGCTACTAGCCCCTCTGTGGTTCCTGATATTATTACCAGGGTTTTAGGAGCTCTGAGCAAGGAAGTGACCAAAACATACAGTCCTATTAAATCACTATGTCTTTGAGGCTGAGGCTGCAGATCAGGGGCAGAGCCCTTGACCAGCATATACGAGGCCTCAGGTGATAGCCAGTAGCACAGGAAAAATAAAAGACAATAAAACATAAACAAAGCAAAGGTCCTTGTTATTGCTACCATTTCTGGGCCAATATAAACTTTTTAACTAAAAAGACTTTCTGCTGTAAATTTTAGAGACAATATGACATTTTAGCTTAGAGATGAAATAAAATATATCAGAAGCCATGTTTGGATGCTGACAGTTTTATTAGACTCTATGCCTAACAATCTTACCATGCCCAATAACAATTAGGGACAACATAAGACCACAGAAGAGTTGATTTCCAACATCTTCATCCTTAGCAAGGGTCAGAGAAACAAACCCATCCTGAAGCATGCAGACTGGCCTGGAGAAGACCTTGCAGGCTGACAGACACCGAGGCAACCATAAGAGTGGGGTTCTATTCTGTTCCCAGAGGAGACATTTCAACACTTGCCACTCACCACCACAGACTCATGCTGCTGGAGACATGGCTCAGAGGTTAAGAGCACTGGCTGCTCCTCCAGAGGTCCTGAGTTCAATCACCAGCAACCACATAGTGGGTCACACCATCTTTAATGAGTTCTGGCACCCTCTTCTGGTGTGCAGGCATATACAAGTAGAATACTGTATACATAACAAATAAATCTTTTTTAAAAAATTCACAAATTGTTTCACTTGACAAAATTTTTCTCAAAAATAATTTTGAAACAGAAAAGATAAAAGAATGTTAGAGAAAAACAAAAATGTTTACCCATGAAATGTCAAAAAATGTATCATATACATATGTTCATTAGAATTAGAACAGAAAAGATAAAAGAATGTTAGAGAAAAATTAAAAATTACCCATGAAAATTCAAAAAATATATCCTTTGCATATGTTGGTTAGAATGATGTGCTGCACACACTACATGGGGGAGGGGCAGAGTAGTGGCATGGAAAAGAGTTAACAAACAAACCCAAGGACTTGAAACTACTTAGAACAGTAGAGTTACAAATAAGAAGAGCAAGGTGGATTATTCAACAAATGGTTTTGAAAAATGGAAAGCCACAGGTGATGTGGGATTCCCCTCTGTGTGCTGTGAATACCATTGGCAAATAAAGAAACTGCCTTGGTCTGTTGATAGGGCAGAACTTAGATAGGAGGGGAAAACTAAACTGAATGCTGGGAGAAAGGAGGCAGAGTCATGGAAAAGCCATGGAGCTGCTGCCAGAGACAGACATGCTGAAACTTTGCTGGTAGGCTACGACCTCGTGGTGATGCACAGATTAATGGA
>LOJH01022920.1:0-19706 GCA_001685095.1 Ellobius talpinus | reverse complement strand
TGGGGGGTGGTAGCTGCCTGCCTGGGAGACTTCAGGGAGGAGGAGCAACTAGATAGGAGCCCCTAGTCCCGAAGCCCCTTGAGCTGGAAAGGGTCAGCACCTATGTATCTTCTAGTCAGAGGGTCTGGGGAAAGTCTCAGATCCTGAAATACACACAGACCATTAAAATAAAAAAATTGTAAATGCTCTCCTTGCATCTTGTACAATGACTTCACTGCGGTTGGATGCTGATGCTGTTTCTTCTGGTGAGATCTGGGGCCTCTTCCAGGAGTTGGGGGGTGGGGCAGCATAGAGGTGAGGCTACTCCTACCTGCTCCTCGAGGTGGGGGTGGAAGACAGCCTCCTTAGCCAGCAGCTTCCCCACACAGGAGCAGTGGGGTGACTCAAGCAGCTGGGGACATCATGACGATGCCCTGCTTGTAGAACTCATCTCTACATCCTTCACGTCAGATAACAGAGCCAGCCTGCCTGGGGCAGGATCAATGCTTCATAGGTGGCATAGGGTACACACCTAGGTACACACCAGCTGCTGGGGGGGTCATTGAGGCAGGAGACGTGCTTGAGCAACAGAACAGAAAGAAGTAGCAGGGGAGAAGGGAGGGGAGAAGATGGAGCGAGAGAATGGTCCAGCTGTTCCCCCACTGCCCCAGTCAGCCTAGGCGTGAAGTTGGCCGCTTCAGTATTCCAAGATGGTGGTAACAGTTAAGGGGAAAGAAGTTGTAGGGCTGTGGGTTAACTAGAACCCTGTGGGGATGTAAAGTGTGGCCATGCAGAAATAATGTAATATTTCCCATGTGTCCCCAAAGCAAGATGTGTAGGCTGCAGTCAGCAGCCATAAGAAGGCATCAACCCCGGCGTCCACACAGAAGAGTGGGCTGTGTGAGCATGTTGAGATGGGACTGAAAACGGGTTCTCCAGCCCAGCCAGCCCTCCTGGATTGTGCCTTCATGTGGAAATTCACACTCTGAGAATCTCAACTCTTGCCACTCTAGACCAGCATGTTGGAGAGAGTGTGCTCAGACAGAGGTCCCTTGGCATGCACCAGACAGGTGGGGAGTGAGCTCTGTCCCACCTCCAGGTCAACATGGCACCAAGTGTAGCTGAGACAAAGTGTCCTGCTCAGCCCTGACCACAATAGACCAGTTCAGATTTTCAACAAAGCTGCCACCGGAGAAAGGATGGTCTCCAGTGGGAAGAAGAGCAGCAGCCCACACGTGCAAGACCAAGACTTACACCCCGAATCTATAACCAGGCCACAAGCGGGGTGTGTACAGAGAAGGGTAGCCATGAGGTGAGCTGCAGTCGGGCCTGATGTTGACAGGTGCCAGATGGGAGAGAAGCTCAGCTTGCCCCGTGTACCCACACTGAAAATAGCACATATGCCCCACAGAGACCACTGAATGTTTTGTATACAATAGCACCAAAATTTTTTTTAATGAGTTAACTACCTGACTATAGATGGTTCTCAGAAGATGTAGAAGGACCAACAGGCGAGAAAATGCTGGAAATACAAACCAAAGCCACAATAATACACCAGCTCACCTGTTAGCTGTTTTATCAGGAGGCTGTAGCCTTAACCATGTGGATGGAGTGTCAGCTGGTATAGTCATTTTGAAAACACTGCAGACAGAAGTGTGAACAATTCTCCAGAAATGAAGCTCGTGTCTTCAGAGGCACCTGCCTGTCAATACTTGAGCATTGTTTGCAACAGCCCAAATACCAACCAGTGTCCATCTGCAGATGAGCGCCTAGAGAACTTCGTTACATGATGGCGTGTTGGTTATCCCTAAAAAGAGGTTTAAATCCTTTCCTTGTGGCAACAAGGTCATGTTAGGTGAAACAGGCCAGGCACAGAGACAAATGCGGCATGGCCTCATGAAACTGTAAAAGACAGCTTCCTCGTGGAATTGAGAGTGGAGTGTCATGGAAAATGGAGGAGAGGCTGGTTGGTAGGTGCTAAGTCAGACATTCTCAATCTACTATTTACATCTTTTGTCCCGATTGCTCTTTTTCATTATAAACCTGCATAAGAGTAATTTCTAATAACCATGTGACAGTCAAAACTAAGCTGTCTTTAGTCTCCTCTACCATTGTCATTAGCCCAAAACTCTTGAATGTAGTCCCAAGCAGATTCTTAGGACAAGGGCATAAAGCACCCACATTTGCCAAAATATCACAAGGATGGTCTCTAGCCATGTGGCTAATACTGCTTCCTCCACTTTGCTCTTAGCATCCTATGTTCCACACTCCTGCTGGATGGCCTAGCTGAGCTCACTGCTTTTCTTATCCACTGTCCAGACAAGCAGCATGGTCAGGGTTGTCAAAGCAACACCCTGGTGCCGGCTTGTCTCAGTCACTGTACTGGGCTGTGAAGAGATACCATGACTAAGGCAACTTAGATAAAAGCATTTAATTGGGGGCTTGCTTACAGTTCAGAGGTCCCTGTCAATCATGGCGGGAAGGATGGCTGCAGGCAGGCATGGTGCTGGAGCAGTAGTTGAGAGCTTACATCTTGATGGGTAGGGGACAGAGAGGGTGAAATGGCACTGCCTGGCAAGGGCCTTTGAAACCACGAAGTGCTTCCCCGGTGACATACCTCCAGGCCACACCTCCTAACCCTTAAACAGTCCAACAACTGGGAATCAAACATTCAAAATATAGGAGCCTTTGGGGGGCATTTTCATTCAAACCACCACAGGAAAGTTCTATCTATATCCCAATGGTGGAACGCAGTAACCAACTGAGGGCACCATTTCAAACCCTGCATGTGACTGCTCCCATAGCAAGTGATACTTAAGGTACTGGACAATGTCCTGGCTTGAGCTGTGGTGGTGCAGGGCTCAGCCCATTTGTGTGTCCCCAGCCTGGTCTGCCTGGGGTGGGCTCTCCTCAGCTCTGGTGAGGTAATCAGTGGGGACATGGGACACCAACTCAACTGCAGTTTGCCTCTGCTGCTGTGGATGAGCTGTAATGGTGACGTCAACCTTTCAGAAACAAAACGGATGCCTTGCCTGGCTGCAGCTGTAGCTTACACTCCTACAGAGAAACAAAACAACTGGGCCCAAGTAGAAACTTGACAAAGCATGGTGGTAATCATTTTCTGCAAACTGGAACTCTCCATCGTTATTGTATGGAGGCTGGCAGCATCCTCATCTGGCCAGAAGTAGCCTGAGGAACTAAGACCTGAACCACATGTGACGTTCCTGTGGTTTTCCTGCTGCTGGTGCCCCTCAAGGTTGGCTCTGTCTAGGGGCTCCTGGTCTGTTCTCCCTCCGAGCTGATGCAGGGTAAACCCCACGAACTCACAGCATGACCCATGGGCAATCTGGTACAGACTGCCCCTGGCTCCCACTTTAGGGACCAGGCAGGCAGGGCCCCCCCCATACCTCTAGACCTTACTCAGCTCTGCTCAGCTGTCACTTTGGGAGTCTGCCTGAGCCTGGGTGTACCTAGTTCTCAATGCCAGGTCAGACTGAGGAAAGCGAACAGGAACTGAGTACAGGGTCCCTAGGGACGCACCGAGTGGGGCACACCTGACTCCCACTGAGGTCTGCTGTGACCGTGTTCGTCCTTGAGTTCTGGATGTCCCTTGGTGCTGGAGAAGAGGGCCCATGAGTGGTGACAGGTGTGGAGAGCTGAGGCAGGAGACGTGACATCACAAAGATGCAGCTGGAAGCTGAAGCCACTCAAAGGGACAAGGAAGTGAGCTTGTTTTCGAGGTGACAGGTAAAATGGCATCAGCTAGGTCACAGGGTGACTAGAGAAGGTGCCGCAGAGCTGGCAGGGCCACCCCATCCTAAAGGAGGTGGTGCCAGGGTGGGCTGACCTCACGGCACAGGAAATAGTTCAGAGCAGCCAGCAGAGGAGGGCTGCAGCAGGGTGATGGGGAGCCAAGAGGGCCCTGTGGCAGAGACGGGGCTGGGGTCCTGGAGAGACCTGGAGGGGCCAGACATGGAGAAAGTAAGGCACGAATTCGGGCACAGAAGTAGTGCGGTGAGCCCACAGTGGCATTGCACACACGGTGAACTGAGGGTCGCAACAAAGCTTGCCAAGTGAAGATGCCACACCACCTCAGGGTCACAATCCAAACACTGCCATGGGAACTTCCTCAGAGAACCATGCCCAGGACTAGCACGATCCCCTGTCTAACCTTCAAGAGACCCTTGGAGGAGTATGGGGACAGCACTTGCAATCTCCACTGGCTCAGGAATGGTAGCCATGGAGGGGAGGTGGCTCCTCTTCTCTGGAAAATCCAGTCCACACAAATTTGGTCAGAGTGGCTTATGGGCACCACCCATTGCCACCTATGGGGTGCTGTCACCCACCCTCACTCCAAAGGCAAAACCCAAGCCAGTCACCTTGCTTTCCCAGGCACTGGGGACAGCTATGGAGGTATAAAGTGGCCTTGGGGGACATCAGCCCCAGGCCAGTCTAACAAGGAGCTTCCTAGCTCTCAGGCCACGTTTGGAAGGCTATCCTGAGACCCAGAGCCTGAAGCAGCCACCAGGGGCTGTGGGACTCTACATCTCCAGCCCAGCTTTGACCATACCTTGTCTCTGGCTGTAACCCCTGGGAGTCATGGATAGTACCCCACTTTCAGGCGTATACACTGTGCTGGCCTCCTCAATGGGCTGGGAACCCTGCTATGCCACATCTAAAGTAGTAAGCACCACTGTCACTAGGAAGACAGGCTGGAGACAACTGCAGGGACAGGTGTGTGGCTCGGGGCCACCACCCTACCTCAGCTAACTGCCCAGGGCTATAAATATTCCAGCTGCAAATGGCTGGTACTGAGAGGACATTAATCACAAGTTTCAGGGGGTGATCGCGTCCTTGGTTGGGGGTGGGAACTATCTGTCCAGAAGCCCCACTCAGTTTGACCTCTAGCGGCAGAGGTTGGAAAGCGGGTGGGGACAGGAGGGACGTGTGATCCCACAGTGCCCTGCCCGCCCACTGCTAGACTGGAAGCTTATTCTGGAACAAGCATCAGTCCTGTACATCTTTCAAAGTGAAGGACAAGGACAGGACAGGGAGGAGCAGACGGTGGGGTGGGGAGGGGGCTCTTCCTTACCCTAGGGAAGTGAAGTGCAGCTCACACAAGCTCATGGCCTCTCGTTCATCCAGTGCCAGGGATGCCCAAGCCCCATCCAGAGGAGCGATGGATGCATTCCAGCAGCCCATGGCCAGTCCAGCCACTCCCCTCCCTCCTGGCGACTCCAGACACATTAACATTGGGTGCTCCACTTGGTAGCACAGGGCACTGTAGTGCCTAGGGCCGCTAATAAGCGCTCCCCTCCTGCCAGAGCCGTTGTCAGGGTAAACATTCAGAATCAATGACTATGTTGCAAAATAACCAGAGCATGGCCAGTGCCCGCAGTGCCAGGTCACTTCAGCACTACTACGAGGCTCCATTCACCACGCAGGGGGCAAGGTGAAAGAGTAACACAGCAGAGCAAAGCTAACGAGGAACATCCTAGGAGGAGGCAGTTCTCTGCCCATCCAGAGGGACATCTGTAGTCCTAGGCAGGGCTGAGCTGCTTCAGTGCCAAGCAGCCTCAACACACCAAGCCCCACTTTGGCCGTAGATTTCACCCTCTTTCTGTGGCCCTGTTGTGTTATCTTCTAAGTTAGAAAGAACTGGAGATTGGCTGGGTTAGCTGTGCACTCTGGTCTGACAATTGTGGAGATGGCTTAACTACTGAGCAATTTCTTAGACAATTCAAAACTCATGAGGAAGGGGAAGGAATCAGCCCAACGGACACATCCCTCTCTCGCTGAAAAGAATTTCCTTTTCTAGTCTTCTAGGAACAGAACACTTGTATTTGTCTGGAATCAACACTTCATTTAATAAAAGTGGAAAGTGACAGTTGAAAGAGCCCACATCTGTAACAGGCTTGGAACTCCACTAAAGGCAGAACAGGAAAAGTACCGAGGGCTTAGGAGATGCTCAGACCCAGTGTGAGGCCGCCTCTATGGCTGCCTGAAGCTGCTCTACAGAGCCCAAATGGTCCCCCAGGAGCCCCTGTGGATGACCCTGAACTCTTCTTCCAAAAGCCCCAATGAACATGATCTAAAGGAGTGAGAGAGCAGAGCCCAGGTGACCTAGAAGCAGGTGCCCTTCACAGCAGGCATTGCCAGGGGCATCATTCAGCAGCCACACTCTCCAAGCTGTGCTCTTGTTCACACACTATTGACCTTGGGGGAGGGCGGGGCTGAGGGAGCAATGGCTCACTGCCTCTGTCCCCTATCCTATGACTGTGGCTCCTTGGCACCCAATGGGTCCTCAGGGTCAGAGTCCACCAGTACAGTGCCAGGTGCTGGGTGCATAGGATCCTCCGAGTTCCCAGCCAGCCTGCCTGTTGTTCACACTCCAGTCTCATTTCCAGTCTGCTGGCCCCAGGGGAGACTCCTGCAGGGGACGAGCCAGGCTCAGGCTTTGTCCTCTGGAAATGTGGACCTACCTTAGACGTGACTGTGGCCTCGAGACACATCAGCATGCCCAGCAGCCAAGGGTGAGCTCCCGGGTCTGGTGGGAGGTAAGCCAGCCAGTGTCCTCCTGCACCCTAAGCAGGCATCTATCTAAGAAAGGCTTCCCAAGGGCGGCCACGGCATTCACTCAGATGACTAAGGGCCTGCTACGGTTCTCAGCACTCCCCACTGGCACCTGTGACTTTGATGTCGCATCTCCCCTCCTGCTTATCTGATGGAGGGGACCATGGCAGTGCCGACATAGAAGGGAACCAGAGTCTATATAGTCTTACAACCTGAATACACAATAGTATCCTAAGGAGAAAGGAAGTCACAAGGTATGGGTCTGGAATGTTGGGGAACGGGCTGCCAAGAGCACCACATGCCCAGCGCTTAGCATGATAGGTGTGTGTGTTGACATCTCGGGTGGACAACGTGGCTTCTTGTCAACTCAGTCCCACTGAAGCAGGATTGCCCTGAGTGTGGCCAACCTAGGCTACACAGAGAATTATCTTAAGCAAATAACTGAATAAGAACAAGACAAATAAGCCCTCATGCATTATCCTCCAAAGGTAGAAATTCCACCCTCCACAGGACGGGGTTCCTTGTGCACTGGCAGGGGTTGCTGCTTGTATAGATGCTGAGTGGACAGACAGTTCTCCAGGCTGACTGGCAGCACCCCATAAACAATGGCTGCACCCTATCCACACATGGGATCCTCCTCCCTGAGGCAGCCATACCACACAGCAGTGAAGCCAGAGGTTCGGACTGTGGACTAGTCTCCCTCAGGACCAGCTCTGCACCCTAGGCCTGAATGCACAGGAAGATGACCCCTATTGCAGCCTGAGGCCTCATGCTGCCACCTCTTCAGTGTGGACAACCCATTCCAATTAAGTCAAACGCACAGAAAGCTGGCTGGCCCATCCTTTCACTTCTAGAGCAGGACCCGACCTTGAAGCTCCACCCTTCTCTGAACACAGGAAGTGCTAAGGAGACCTCATGGGGCCTCAGGATGCAACGGAGGTGCAGAGGCAGGAGCTATGCATGGGCATGACAGTGGGAGCTGGGTGGAGCTGCAGCAGTTAAAGATGGAGGCCCCTAAGAATCTGCTCTTCACCATCCCCAGGCCTGTGCTCCTGACACCCCATCTGTTGGCTGAACAAGCGCAGCCGAGCCATGAGGCCCGCAGAGTCAGCCTAGGACTGGGAAGCGTCTGTCTTCAGGCTTCTGGGTAGTCCTCCAGCGGCTGGCACGGCCACTGCTTCCAGGCTGCCTCCCAGGATGGCAGGTGCATCCACGTCAGGAATGACAGGTTAATAAAGTGACAATTTGATCAATTATGAACTCCAGTGTCCAAAGATTGGTTTGCACATTGTGTGTCTGGTTGAACTTCGAGGATTTTCCTGGTCAGGCTAAGTGCCACGATGAGCCACATCTGGTGTCATTTAGGAGGGGCAGCTTCTGCTCTGCCTGCCTGCAGGCACTGGAGACTGAGGAAGACCCTTGCACCTGCAGAGGGCTAGAGCAGTTCCACAAGGCTGCAGCAGCCATGACGCAGTAGCCACGACGCAGCAGCTGAGGACAAACTACACGGCTGTAGACCACCAAGGAGCAATACAAAGGCAATGGGGGACACTTGGGCCTGGGCCCTTTTCTGGTTGTCAAGACCTAGGGTTCCTTCTTGACTGAGCTTGCCTTGTCTCTAGATTCCTTCTGCACTGGTACCTTGGTAACATTAGAGGTAGGAACTGACGGTGGACTTGGAGAATCCAGACCCACTTCCTCCCCCTGGAGACTGCCTGGAGAGTGGGGAGAACATGGGTGCCCTTCTGTCCCCTGGGGGAAAAGCCTGCTTGGGGTGGCTTTTACAGCCAGGTCTGCTCCTCCCAGAGATGGGGGAGGGTGCTGCACACAGGGCCGGCCTGGGAGGGCACACTCTTGCCCCACCCAAGTCACACTGCATCCTCTGCCTTCTTTATTGGTGCTGTTGGTTGGGTGAGCGCGAGTTGGGGCCTGGACTCGGGGGCAGTGAGCTGGCGCTGGGTGCTCGCAGTGCATGAGAGTCGAGCTGCTGACTGGGGGTGTTGGGGTCCCCTGTCCCCGGTTCCTCACTGCTCTCTTCTTTCTGGCTACTCTGCTGCTCCGGACACTCAAAGTGGACACAATGGAACACCTGGTGAAAACAGAAAAGACCAGTGAGATGTGGCTCCGCCTGAGCCTGCAGGTTTGAGCCACGATGACGCCACACCCTGGTGTGCTGGGGTAAGTGTGGGACATCTCCCAGCGCCCACCTCGCTCCGTGCCCATCCTGGAAGCAACAAGAAGGTTTAGATGCATGTGGTCGGGTCATGATAGATGCAAGAAGATGGACGATGCTCAAGTTACACAGCCCAGCATGGACGCCTTGGCAGGGTCCAGGCTGGAACACTTGGCATTGGCTTTTCTCCTCGGGCCTCTTCCTCCCTTTTGGATCATCCTTTTTTAAAAAATACTTTTAAGGGAGAAGGGGAAGGAAGGAATGAGGGAGGGACAGAGGGAAGGAGGGAGGGAGAGGAAAGGAGGGAGAGGGAGAGGAAGAGAGAGGGGGAGCTCAGTGAATTCTTTTAAAATATAACTAGAATTTTTCCAGAATTATGAAAATGTGTTCAAGTTTCCTGACTAAAACCTTTCCATAGTTGCATTCAGGTTCTGGCTGTGTCATTTCATTCATTAGTCAGTTAAATTCTCTTTTCTCAGCCAGGCGTTCCCTTCAGGAAGCTGAGGCGGGAGATCTCAGGCTAGACAGGCTGTCTTTGCTCCCTCTTAGCAGAGAGAGAACACCAAGCCCTAACCTAATTGATACGGTTCCTCCTCCTCCTCTCTTGCTCTGCCACCTTCCTCCTCTCAGGACGTCTTGGGCTCTGCAGGCCTGTGCTGCTCAGCCCTGACGAGAGCAACTAGATCAATAAAAACCTAAGCTGAGAAAGAAAGTTGCAACGACCAGGGGTGGCTCTGCCTGTGCTAGAGAAAGCCTGCGGCTGTGTACACCAGGCCTTGCTCCCCACCCTCGCTGCCCCTTCCACTGGTCTCACTTCACCCTGCATTACATCTATCTGACTCGCATGCCACTGTGTCCAACTGGGCCATCAGGGACACATGCAAACGATGCTTCCCAGCATCCCAGTGCTGTCTTCCTGGGGTCTACTCATCCACAAGGGCCATACCCAGCTATCTCCCAGGCCCACACAAGTCACATGAGTCTACTTGAGTGAAAGACCCAGGCTGGGGAGCTCTTAAAGACCCAGGCTGAACCTTCCTGCACGAGTCCTGGTGACCCTGGGAATTGCAAAGTCACATAATGACCAGACATAAAGAACCAGGGCTTCTGAGAGCCACTGCGGTCTGTGACCCCTGACTCCCAGCTGACCCCTGCAAACCCTGAGCCCTACAGGCTTCCTTGGTCAGGGTGGCATACAGGATGCCATTCATTTACTAAGTCACAGCCTCCAGACAGAACCACCATGGATGCTGGGGGGCGGGGCATGAAACTGGAGGCAGGCAAGCAGGCTCAGAGTGAATGACAGGTCAGGGAGGAACAAAAATGTGACACATGCCTTTAGGGTGTCGGTGTGCAACTCTAGGTCAGGTTCTCTCAGAGGAGCCAGGGCATGCTGGGACAAGCCAGGGACCTGGGCACATAAGGACCAGCAGCCCAGGAAGTCAGCGGAAGGATGTGTGTGTGTCTCGACATGGTAGACTGCTGCAAATCAAACTTCTATAAAGAGATTACAGAAGAAACACGTGTGTGCTGACATGTTCAGATGCCATGCTTAAAGAAAGCTGGTGAGACACTTTCAGTACCCTGGGCAAAGCAGCCATTTACAGTTGGTAGGAAAACTGAAAGGAAGAAAGAAAAGGAGCCCGGAACACTGACGGACAGCAATGGTCCTGCAGCGACTTCAGACTCTCGGATCTGGGGCGGGCTTGAGCGCACTCCAGACGGCCCTCCCTGGCCCTCCCCACGATCCCCACAGATGTTCATGAGTCCTCTTTGTTTTTTCAATGTACTGCAACTGCTGAGCCCAACTGTGACCTAAGGGGCAGCGTGCTGTGTCCTCACCATGGAGAGGGGCAAGGGGAAACTGCTAGTGTACTGGGGTGCCTACCACACACAGGGTCCTGACATGAGGTAGTGTCAGGAGCACACGATGCCTGGAGTGGACCTTAGGGAGCACTCCAGAGAAGTGTTCCCTGTAATACAGAGAAGACTGCATATACCAGGCCCCAAAGACCTGGGAGGCGGACAGGATGAGAGTGGCCTGTGAGGTAGAGGGGACACTGGGCACGTGCAAGTCCAGGTCTGGCCCTAGAACCTCACTCTGGCAGTTGCCTTCCACCTGCTTTTGTCACCTCTCTGTCAACTGTGCCTGGCTTAGTTCCCAGCCCAGGCCAGGCATATGCACCCAGTTCCCACACGACCCAAGAGGCTTACAGACACCATGTGGATGCCATGGTACCTGCAGTTCTCCAGCATCACCATACACAGGGCAGGGCAGGGCACTTTCTCCAGGACCCCAAACACCTTCCAGTTTGTACACTTCTCAAATCGAAGTGAAACCCTGTCCACTTCAGGGCAGCCACGTAGCCATGCTGGTCCTGAGGCTGCCTACACTCTCACAGAGACCTAAGGGAAGGTGGCTTTCTGGATTAATGGCTTGAGCAAGTGGGACTCGCACAGAGGGCCCAACTCACCATGTTCCTGCACCCTCCCCTCTGCCTACTACGCACTTATAGGCCTCGCATGAGACGAAATGACCAAGCTCTGGCTTTCTGTTTGCTCAAGAGCTGGTGTGATTCAATTTCCTTCCTCTGAGCCTTCCCCAGATTGCAGTACCCCTTGGAAAGGAGGTGACCAAAAGTGAATGAGGCAATGCCGGGCAGAGCCGCACTTCTGATTTATGCAAAGCCATTACCATGGTCTCCGAGTCATTTTCCCTTCAACTTTTCAGCAATCGTGTATCCCATTAGCCTGCTTGATGGCTGCTGTTCGGAAAGGGGCACCTTCGCTGAACCGTCTTCAGCAGCCTGGGATCTCTCTCCCCCGAAAGGAGCGGCCAATTTGCAATGTAGTCATGTGTATGAATCAGGCCCAGCCTTCCTCACTCCCGGGTGGCCTTCCTTGTGGCTGCTGTCATTATCACGTTGCCAGGCCTCTGTGGGAGCTCTAACCCTGGATGTCTCTGAAATGGTTCCTTTCTGTGAGCCTGTGCAGCAGGTGTGTGCCGTCCTGACCTCCTTCAGAGCTATGATTCCCCAGGCACCATGGGCAGACTTTTTCAAGGTTTGTACAGGAGGGAAGGGAGGAGTAGTGGGGAGAGATTATTAGCCCAGTATGAACTGTAGTAGATATTAGGGGGGAAGGAATAAATACTCATCAATGACTCCACCTGGCTTCTGCGGCTTTTAGGTAATTTGCACAGACCACTCTCCTGCCAACCAGAAAAAACAGGACTTCTGACCCATCCTCCTGACTTGTATTTCCAAGGTGACGGTCTATATAAAGTAGATAGCCAGCTTCCTCTCACTGGCTGCCCATAAATTAGATGGAGGCCTGAGGACTGTCCCCCTTCATCCCAGCATGACACCCATTGCCACGCCAGATGTTAGCCAGCCCAGTTATGGCAGCCAGTGAGCTCTCTGGTGCTCACCTCAGAGCTGACCGGAGCAATCCAGATACAGACCACAAACAGCTTGTTTGTTTGTTCCTCTTAAATGGAAGATCAAGGTGCTGGCACACACCTGTAATCCCAGAACTTAGGGATCTGAAGCAGGGGGATTGTGAGCTAGAAGCTAGCTTGCTATGTTGTAAAAATCTGTCTCAAAAAACCAAATTGACCAACCAAACAACAGTCCAAATCAGGAGCAGGAAGGACAGGGCACTGCTTCCCATACCACGCTGTCCCAGGTGCGGTTTTCCGAGCTGTGGATACCCTAGTAACACGCGCTGCCCTAGTCTCCGTCCTATTGCCATGGAGCCACCAGGACCAAGATGACTCTTGGAAAGGAAACCATTTAACTGAGGTTGGCTCACAGTGTCAGAGATGTAGACCGTTGTCATCATGGTGGGGAGCATCATGGTGGGGAGCACCATGGTGGGGAGCACAGCAGCAGCCCTGCCGCTTGCTAGGGCAGGGGTTGATCCACAGGCAGAAAGCAGGCGGCTCTCTGTGTCCCCGGGGACACATTTCCTCCAACAAGGCCACCCACCCCTCCTAATATTTTAATCTTTCAAACACTCACTTTCTGGTGAGGACACATTCAGATATATGAGCCTATGGGGGACATTCTTATTCATGCCACCACAATGCTCTTTCAAATAAGGGACCACTTGATATGGAGACATCTGGGAAAGGAGGGTTGAGACAGGGTTTTATGAAGCCCAGGTTGGTCTCAAATTCACTATGCAGCTGAGGCTGGCCTTGAACTCTTGATCTTTCTGCCTCTACTGGGATTAAAGGTGTGCACCTCAGTATTATAAAACATAAGTACTAAGTACTATTTTCATGAGCACTTATCCCTCCATAGGGATAGGATTCTGACGCCAATGCTTACATATGGCACCATTTTAACTTTACCGTATAACTTCCTCACATAGCTACAGACAGCTACAACTCTACTGTTTGGAAAGTTCTAGAAAGAGAGCCTTTCCCTAGTAGCCCTGGACTTTCCCACGTCTGTTTTTCTTTGTTCCTCACCGTGTGTGCCTTTCTGGATTAACCATTGCTGCTAATTTGACTGGATGTAGAATCCGTCACTCAGGAGACTGGCCAGGCACATACAACCTCGGGTGCGCCTGTCAGGGCACTGCCACACAGGACTGACTGGAGCAATGGCGCACCCTGATTGTGAGCAGTACCGCCTGGCCACTATGCATGAATGCACGTGGCCAAGTGACCCCAGCTGAATTCTCTTCCTTCTGGGAGTGGTTTTTCTTAGACATCTGGTCAGAGGACACAAAAAACCTGACCAATGTAATTGGTAAGAGGATCTCTTTTTATTAGTGTGGTAGAGATTTTTTCAAGTTATTTTAAAGACAAAACCAAAGCTAAGAAACCGAAGTGGAGAGCACCCTTGTTCCCAGGTCTCGGGGATGTCTGAGCTCCCAGTCCAGGTAGATCTGCTGAACCAGGGACTCCTAACGGGAGGAGTCAGAGAGTGGTGGGAGGTGAAGATGGCAGTGTGACCTGTCTTCCCGTGTTCAGGCCCCACCTTCCTGCCACATGTCAGCTGTTCTCACAGTGAACTCCAGGCCTCCTACGCTAGAGGGGTAGGCCTCCAGGACAAGGGGACACGGCCTTGGTGAAGGCTCCATTTCTTGTCAATAGTGACTGTGAGCGGGCTCCCTTTGACTCCTACCCAGCACGCTGGCCGGTGCAACCTGAGGAAGGACTGCTATGTGCCATCCACACGCTCTACTACTCTCAAGAGCTATGGTGCACTGGGTACTGGGTCAAACCCTCCTGCTGGGACTGTCCACCAAACCTGTCCAGGGACCCAGGCCACTGCTGCCCCTACACACTGTCTCTCTGGCCCAGCACCTTATCCTGGTCCACAGTACCTTCCTTGTCCACGGTGCCACATGAAGCCTCTGTGTGCCAGGGTCAGCTCCTGCTGTGTGCATCTTTCTCTGGCCACTAAGACACAACACCCCAGGGGGCCAGGCTCTCCCCAGGAGCAGAAGGGCCTACAAGTTGGGGCTGTCTCATGCAGGGTGGGACCCTCCTCTCTATCTGCTCTCAGTCTGTCTCTACCTGTGGCCTGCTGCATGCCTGCCGCTGCTCTGGGAATTCTCAGCAGGAGGCTGCTTGAGGCACCTTCTGCACCTAGATGATGTCTCTGGGGAGAATATGGCAGAAGAGTCCTTCAGGGGTCAGGGAACACTCAGAGGGGTCTGGAAAATAATTACCCCAGGCCAGTAAGGAACATTTATTTAGTTTTCCCAGTCTGTTTTCCTGGCTTTATTTTCCCACTAAAGCCACATGTTGCTATGGGAACAAGGTGGCACTAGGATCCCAGAGTCACTCAGTGGCCTGATGGAGCCTGTGAGTGAAGCTGACCTCAGCATGGAAGGCAGCTCAAGCAGCCACGTGCAGACCCTGCCCTGCTGCTGCTGCTGGCCTGTGGGGCCCTCTGCAGCAAGCTCAGAGCTGGTTACGGTTCCTGACACATGGCAGAAGTGTGGACCCATCTGCAAGCCCCTCCTCCACATGCTCCATGGCCGCTGTTTTATACAGAGAGCAGACCCTGCCCCTTCTACCAGCCCTGCACACACCCCCATCGGGGCCATCTCAGCTGCCCCTTACCTCTGTCCACCATTTCAACATGACCAGAGATACAGATGTCACCGGAGGCACAGGCTCTTCAAAGGGGACACTGCCAGGCAGAGAGGCTGCAGTCCCCGCGCTCTACCTCAGTTTCTCTCTAGACCTAGCAGATCTGGTGCTCAAGGCAAGTCCATCAGAGTATATGCATGGTCCTAAGCTACGGGCCAGGGTGGATTAGAGCCCACTCTGGTACCTGTGCATCGGTTACCATTTCCTGAAGACACAAGCAGTTGAGAGTCAGTCTGACCAGATGCCCTCCACATACAGTTTTATACATATATACAGTTGGGTGAGAATTACACGCACCTGAGGCGCAGCTGTCCCCTGGCCTTTGTCCCCAGCAGTTTTATCACTTGTGGGTCTCTCCTGGTCTGAGCATATGTAAAGGGGGTCCTACTCCATGGGGCCTGGTGTCCTTCAGAGCACTATGATGCACACTCAGCATGGATGGGACGTGCTGTGTTGTCTGCCAAATCTTCTGTGGGCAGTAAGCACTGGGTCCATTGGGGAGGAGGAACACTTCCCGGTGCCAGGGGGAAGGCTGGGGGAAATCAGAAGAGCTCAAACAGGCTACCAAGAGCCGACCTCCATGGACTGGGAGGCTGCCATTGCTGGGAGCCACCTACATCTGAGGGAAGAGGGGCGTCACCACAGCAGACACACGCTGAGCCTCTGGACACAGGAGGGCCTGGCCAGACACAGAACCCCAATCTGCCTGCGCCTGGAAGCCTCTTCCAGCCCTGCTGGTATCCAGCCCTGCTGGTATCTGCCCCTGCTATCCTAAGCCAGAACCTACCACAGAGCTGCAAAGCTGTTGACTCACGGGCTCCAGGCTGCAGAGACCTCGCAGGGGCTCTAAACAAGCAGCTTCTCCAGCCACATGCACGACAGGACACCTAGTCCCTGTGAATGCCCTTCCAGTCTCAGGAGGCCCTGCACGGGCTCCCACAGACCCTGCTCTGCACGCCTTCTCTGAAGACTTCCCTAGCAAGGCAGCTCCTGTTCCTCTTTCTTTTATGTACACAACTGTGTATTTTGTGACCAATGAAAAAATAAATGAAAATTAGAACCCAGGTTTTCCTGTGCAACTTGACACTAGCAGCATCAGCGCAGGTCTGTGGTACAAGCACTCGGCTGAAGGAAGCAAGTGCTGACCTATAATGATGGCCACAGGAAGAACCATATGTCTGAGGTCCCTAGGTTCATACAGTGAGACCCTGGCCCCGCCCCCATGGTACAGCCTTAGGAGGCAGGGCCATTGAGGGCCACTAGATTTAGAAGCCTATGGCTAGTGTCCTCACAGGAGGAAAGAGGGACCCTGACTCACCAACTCCCTTTCCAGGTCTGTGTTCCAAGAAAGGCCTTGTAAAGGCGGACAGGTGAGCCAGCTCCTCCAGCAGCACTGTGTGCGCCCTGGCCTGGAAGGCCAGCCTCCTGAGCCACGAGAAACAACTATCTATCACGTCAGCCATACAGCAGACGGGCTCTGCCCCGGCAATGCAAGCCACCATTGTCACTGAAATCACCTGGCAGCAGAGCAGGGGCAGGCTGAGGAAATCCTGCTTCTCCTTACCCCTATTTATGACAGCATGCTGTTGGCTCCCCCGGGACAGAATGGTGTTCTGCACACTGACGCCTAGCTTCCTTTCCCCGGCTGTGCCCCACGCATCAGCAGGACACTCCTGCCTGGCCACATCATTCTCCCTTAGAGCTGTCCCCAGGTGTTCTGCCCACCCAGCCCTGAGTCATTCTCCTCTCCCCTCACAGGCAGCACTCATATCCCTTTTTCCAGAAGATATACAAAACCCAGCGGGGACAGCAAGAAACGTTCTCCCGGGGAGCCTGCCACATCCTCCATGCTCAGGGAGATGCACCTGCTTGCTCCTTCAGTGTCCTCGAGAATGACAGCTTATGGATTCTATCTGAAGCCCTGTTCATCATGCATTTTATGATTTACGATGTTTTCCAATTGACAACACTATGTTGAGGCTTTATTTTCCCAATCAATAACTGACTCTGGAAGGCAGCTAGAGAAGTTACTCACCAGCCAAATGAGGCAGGTGACCATGCCAGGCTGCCCTCTAGCTAGAACTGGAGGAAACCCCCTCAAGAGAGACCCTGCACCCTGTTGTATAGCACTGTGGTGGGAGGTGGAGCTTCAGAAAGAGCTGCGCTGAAATCCAGTGTCCAAGGTTTTCTCCTTGCTTTGGTCAGAGTGCTGGTGGTGCCGAGTGTGGCCTCCCTCCTGACTTGAGAAGCCCTTCGTGGACCACAGCATTCTGGAGTCCCAGCATTCTGGAGTTCCAGCTAGGCATTTAAGCAGAAGACTAGACTTCTGGGGGGGGGGCTTGCTGTGTTAGAAAGACTTCGAATCGAAAATATTTTAGTTTTGTTATTTATATAGATAAAGCTACATTTTTGTTTTTTTTTAATTCAGGAGTAATATACATGTAAAGTGTAAGTGGTAAGAAATATCAGAACTCAGATCTGCACAGATGGATCAGTGGTTAAAAGCACATCCCACTCTTCCCAGCACCCACATCAGGCAGCTCACAACTGCTCAACTCCAATTATCAGAAGCTGAAGGTACCCACATGCACACTTATACATGTAATTTAAAATATGATAAATTTCAAAAAGAACAATTGGAACTTACTTTAAGACTATTCATTTGAAAACAAAACATTAAATGCAAATTCAAATTTGTTTTTGATATAACACAAAAAGAAAAGACAAGTGGCCTTATGACCTGATAGCTACTTATCTACTTATTCCGGTTGTAAGGATAGTCCTGCTATTACAACCGTGGCTTACCTGGTGTCAGTGTCCCCAGCTTAGCTTTGCACTCAGAGCTGTCCTCCGGCCCTGACCTCCTGAGTGGCACGGTTTCGGGAGTTGGCCACCATACCTTCTTATGACTCAAAGCTTAGACAGCCATAAAAGTATCAGCTGATTACTATTCTAAAATTCTCAAGCTAGTTTTGAAGAAGTAGGAGAAGATGTTTGGGGGCTCTATTTAGAAGCTGTTCTCTGTAGGAAACACACTGTGGGTGTGGATCATTATTATCCTAAATAAGTAAAAGGGCACATGGATCTAAATCGCAACACTATTTCCACTTTTGAAGCTGTTCTTGGAGCACTAGACATACCTACCTAGATAGTTTCTAGCTGGCACACTGGGCCAGCTCTACAGTGTGTAGGTCAGGTACAAAGTGACAGCGTGGAGCCTGTGTTTAAGTAGCAGAGGAATATGCGCTCCCCAGCATGTCTCTCCTTCATGAAGCATGCCCTTCAGTTTGCTATTTAATGTGTTTCTCCGTCACATGTAGGGACAACCCTGTGGCTAGTGCAGCCCTCGCATTCTCCAGGACCCTATCCCAGAACCTGCACTCAGACTCACAAGTCACCTTCTTGAGAAGAAAAGGGCAGGAAGCCATCATGTAAGACCCACTGGTGTGGGCTCTAACGCCGACAGCGAGAACACAGAACAATTCCACCAGGAGCCTGGAGCACACTATACACCCCAAGCACTGAGGCACCACGACTGCTCCGGGGGCACCAGTGAGCCAGCGGGGGAAGAGAGAAGACCATGAGCCATGCGACTGCCCTCTACTCTCAGGCTTCCCATGCTCCTCTCCATCCCCATGTACACACTACCATGGAGCGGTGACCAGCGAGGCAGTGCCTGCAACGGCCAACAGCACAGCCACCTAGATGATGCGCAGGGCACTGCCATCTGAGGAGAGAAGGGCGCCTCATTTCTCAGGGTCTCGTAGGCTGTTTCCGCCCAGGCTGGTGGAAGAATCCAAGCAGCACCTGCCGACTTTCTCTTGCCAGCGAGCAGAGCCCTGACGATGGCATCCCCCTAGATAAGGGTGGGACTTCCTTTACACTGAGCTGCGGTAACAGTGGCCATTACCAAGCAGGGCAGACAGCTCCACTTAGCCAGGTTGCGGTGGTTACAGATGCCACTGCCCTTCTCAGGAGAGAGCCCTTACCTCATTTGCTGTGTTGTGTGTTCCAACGATTCGGATGAAGGAGGCAGGCTGTCTTTCAAAAGTGACTGATTGCCAGGACCTGCAGGAAACACAACAGTTTTCCTGGTTAGCTGCCGCAGTTGGCCCGGCTGACAGCTGGGCTATGGGTCTACAGGGAGACGGGTGGGGGCAGGGCAGGGTCTCCCCCATGATGTCATGGAAGGAGGCAGAAAAAGCACTGCACCGTCGCATTTGAGAGCCTGCCATGTCACCAGAGCAGGCACTACTGTGTGTACCTGTGACCCAGGTTCTTAGAAAGCCCCCAAGAAACAAAGCAAGACCCTGACCACGCTGGCTTGGTAACAGGAGTATGGCCGACTAGAAATGTCACCAAGGGTGCTGGGAGTTTCTAGGCCAGGGTCCTCATCTACAGTGTGGGCCGGACAGGCCTCCTCACTGGCTCACAGGCCTCCTCTCTGGGCCGCCGGACAGGCCTCCTCACTAGGCTGCTGGCAGAATCAGCAGGTAGTTTAGCACGTGTGCAGAACCTGAGTTGGGGTGGGGGCTGTCCTGGAAGCTGCCAAGAGGAGAATTCGCAAACAGGGTAGGGGGTGGCTGGGTGGAAGAGGGTGAGGCTGGGGGGCATGGCTGGGAGGAACAGGTAGGGGTGTGGCTGGGTGGAAGAGGTGAGGCAGGTTCTATTCTTGAGTTGGAGCTGCAGAAGTCACTTCAATGCCAGAGCTGATCCTGGGCAGGAAGTGCCCTAAAAGCCTCAACCTTTTCTGCCCCCAAACATGGCCCCACGGGGCTTCCTTTCAGGGCTGGTCCATCTATGAGTGACCCCAAATCCATCTCAATATTTTAGTTTATTTTCTCTTCCCCTCCCTCCCACCCTCCT
>LOJH01022918.1:946-22203 GCA_001685095.1 Ellobius talpinus | reverse complement strand
CAACATTATGAGACAAGGAACCTGTCTTTTCCCCCCACCATTCAGACTCCCTTGAAGAAAACTAAATTTTCATTTGCAATTGGGGATAGCTCCTTTCAGCTCTTGATCCCCTACTGATGTAGCGTTTTGTATGCCCTGTGCCTGCTGCCTCACTCTCTGCGAGTTCATATGTGTGTCCGTCCTGCTGTGTTTAGGGGGCTTTGTTTCCTTGGTGTCCTCCAGCCCCTCTGGCTCATACACTCTTTTAATCTCCCCTTCTGCAGGGTTCCCTGTGCCTTAAGTGGGAAGGGTTTTATGGAGACAGCCACTGAAGGTTTTGGTGTCCCAAGGTCTCTCACTCTGCACATTGTCTGCCTGTCATCTCTGTGTTTCTTCCCATCTGCTTTAGGAGGAGGCTTCTCTGTTGAGCGAGGCAGTGATTATAGGAGAAGTCACTAGGAGTCATTTCATAGCTCTGTTCTTTAGTTACTAGACTAAACTAGGTAATAAAGTTTAGTAGAACACTGTTTGATTTCTCCTAGGTCCCTGGGCTTTCTAGTCTCAGACTTTTGGCCCACAGGTAGCATCAGGTACCGGTTTTATTGTAGCTGGTCTTTCTTTGGATTGCCAGCTCCCAAATAATGACAGAGAGACTTAATAATTATAAAAGCTTGGCCTTAGTTTAGGCTTGTTGCCAACTAGCTCTTATAACTTAAATTAACCTCCTTATATTAATCTGCCTTCTACTGTGTGGCTCATTACCTCTCCTCCATACTGTACACATGGCTCCCTCCGTGTCTTGCTAGCAAATCCCCTGAGTTCCCCTCTCTCCCCAGAAGTCCCACCTATCCTCTCTTGTCTAACTATTGGCCATTCAGCTCTTTATTAAACCAATGTGAAGGGCCACGTACAAAGAGATTACCCCACAACATTTCCCCATTTTTGTCTAAATAAAAGGAAAGGTTTTAACTCTAACACAGTAAAACTATATATAATATGAATAATTAATCAGGTATTGTCCAAATAAAAAGGAAAAGGTTTTAACTCTAAGACAGTAAAACTATACACTAAGAACAATTATCAAGTAAGGATTACATTCACAATGTCCAGTCCATTTGTATTTGGCAACTTCAGAGAAAGTGCTATATAATCTATCTTATCGTGGTGAGTCCAAAGTTTTGTACTTAAATCACTTTCTATCATAACTTACATTACTAACCTAAAAATATCTTTTTAGACCTTAAAACATTTTCTTTTTAAAATTTTTTTATGATTTATTTATCTTTATTTTATGTGCATTGGTGTNCAATTATCAAGTAAGGATTACATTCACAATGTCCAGTCCATTTGTATTTGGCAACTTCAGAGAAAGTGCTATATAATCTATCTTATCGTGGTGAGTCCAAAGTTTTGTACTTAAATCACTTTCTATCATAACTTACATTACTAACCTAAAAATATCTTTTTAGACCTTAAAACATTTTCTTTTTAAAATTTTTTTATGATTTATTTATCTTTATTTTATGTGCATTGGTGTGAAGGTGTCAGATCCCTTGGAACTGGATTTTCAGACAGTTGTGAGCTGCCATGTGGGTTCTGGGAATTGAACCCAGGTCCTCTGTAAGAACAGTCAGTGCTCTTAACTACTGAGCCATTTCTCCAGCCCCCGCTTAAAACATTTTCTTAGATAAACAACTTAACCTTTTATGTCTCTCAACTGTTAAAACTTTACATCTTTTTTGTGAGTTCCTTTTTAATTTGGTAACGAGGAAAAGTGTAACTATCTATTCAACCCTATCAGAGACCTGAGAAGGATAAAATATTACCTGAGTAAACAGAAAGTACAGAACAAGCAACTTACAAAACTATAGAAATGACAGAGACAGCTGACTGACTGGACAGCCACCCAAGGTTCCTCTGCAATCTTGGTGATTCCTTCTTTAACCTATGTGCTCAGAATACCTGATAGACTTTTCTGTGAAGTATGAATTTTGAAGGACTAATCTACCTTGTGTTGGTAAAGTTTGGCAGTCAACTCCCTTTGTATTGCTTGTCCAATTTGGATGGTATATCATCAGCAGTTAAGGCAATGACAGTTCTTGCCCAGTGGCTAGCTATGCCACATTGAAGGCAGACTCCATATGGAGGTTCTTCAATGCTCACCATCTTCTCTGAGTAGATTGGTGCTGCCAGGAGCAGATGTATCTCACTGCCATGAAAAAACTTATGTTATTAAAACATTTTAAATACCATATTTTGTAGATCTCTGAAGTATTTGAAGATCAACCTATCCATCTAAAATATATCTCTGTTTGATCTCTGTTTGACCTTGAAAACATACCTAACATGATGATGCCAAGTTTGATTGTTATAGATGACTAACTACTAACCTGCATTTCTTAATTGTCTTAACTAGCTTTTTTAATTTATTTAAATTTGTTTTTGAGACAGGGTTTCTCTGTGTAACAGCCCTCATTGTCCTGGAACTTACTTTGTAGACCAGGGAGGCATTGAACTTGCAGAGATACTCCTGCCTCTTCCACCTGAGTGTTGTGATTAAAGGAGTGTGCCATACATCTCTATGGCCTTCCCCTTGTTCAGGGCTTCTTTATTCTCCAAATTGGACTTTACCAAGTTGATTTCTATATCCCCAAAATATCTTTTATTGTTTGTTTGTTTGTTTTTGTTGTAATAGGAAGGCCACTTGTTGGTTCCCAGCCGCTTAGCCCCAAAATGATCACACAGAAACTGTATTAATTAAATCACTTCTTGGCCCATTAGCTCTAGCTTCTTATTGGCTAAATATTACACCTTAATTTAACCCATCTCCATTAATCTGTATATCGCCACGTGGCAATGGCTTACTGGGTAAAGTTTCATCTGTCTCTGGTGGGGTTACATGGCTTCTCTCTGATTCCACCCTTCTTTCTCTCAGCATTCAATTTATTCTTCCCTGTCTACCTATGTTCTGCCTTATCAGCAGGCCCAAAGTAGTTTCTTTATTAATCAACGGTATTCACAGCATAAAGGGGAATCCTACATCATGTTTTTTTTGGGGGGGTACAGGGTTTCTCTGTGTAGCTTTGGAGCCTATCCTAGAACTCACTCTAGGATACCAGGCTAAACTCAAACTCATAGGGATCTATCTGCCTCTGCCTCCCAAGTGCTGGGATTAAAGGCATGTGACACCACTGCCTGGCTCCAAAACATCTTAATTAAGCTTCCAAAGGGAAAATGCCAAATTCAAATTTTTGATCAGAAAATATTGGTGGTTTTCCAGGTTGTCTTCCAACCAAGTTTGCAAAGGCTTTGCACCTTTGGGAACTCTCATACCTGATTCACATATGTTAAATGGAACGCGCTGAAGACAAAAGGCAGATTAGTGGACACCCAGGAACTCACTGCAGCTGTGTAGGAGTTCTCCCATCAAAAAATTATTTGATGTGTTTGGGTGTTTTGCCTGTATGTATGTGTATACATCACCTGTGTGCATGGTTCTCAGTGGAGGCCGGAAGAGGGAGTCAGATCCCCTGGGACTAGAATTACATATGGTTGTGAGCCGCCATGTGGGTGTTGGGAATCTAACCTGGGTCCTTTGGAAGAGCAACCAGTGCTTGTAAACATTGGGCCATCTCCATCCCCTGCCCGTAGTTCTGTCTTTTCTGGAATATGGTGTAGTTGGGTCATCTCATTGATAGTCTGTATGGAATCTTTTCAGACTGGCTTCCTTAACTTAGTCTTACATATTTAAGGTTCTTTACTTTCCTGGCCTGATTCTGCAGTGCACTCTGTGGCAGAATCAGGTGTTCAGTGTGGATTTCGTTTTATAAGAAGCTGCCAAATTGTTTTCCAAAGTGGTCACATCCCCATGCATTCTCACCCACCACCAGAGAAAGAATCCATTTGTCCTATGTCATTGCCAGGATTTGATGCTGCCAGTGTCTTTGAATTTGGCCATTATCTTAGTATTCTATTGCTGTGAAGAGATACCATGACCATGGCAAATATTATAAAGGCAAACATTTCATCTCAGGGGCTTGCCCACAGTTTCAGAGGCCTCGTCCTTTATCATCATGGCAGGAGGACCAACGTAGCATGCAGGCAGAGTGCTGGAGAAGCAGCTGACAGCTACTTCCTCATCAATAGGCAGAAGGCATTAGCTTTGGAAACCTCAAAGCCCACTTCCTTCAACAAGGCCACACCTTCTGATCCTTCTCAAACAGTTCACCAGCTGGGGACTAAGCATGTGAACATATGAGCCTATGGGGACCATGTTCATTCAGGCCACCACAGCTGTGCTAGTGAGTATGTGGGTCACATGTAATGTCTTTTCATATCTTTATTTTCTATTTGTATGTTTTCTTTGGTGAGTCATCTGTTCAGTTCTTTTAACTTTTTTTCCCCATGAATTTTGTTCCTACTTTTGAGTTTTCGGAGCTTTTGGTATAGTTTGGTTTTTGGTGTTTGTTGAGATGAGGTACCATTCTGTAGCCTAGACTGGTCTGGGAGTTATGATGTATCCCAGGATGGCCTCTAGCATGGTTCTTCTCCTGCCTCAGCCCCTGAGTGTTGGGATTATAGGTATGGGTGACTAAAATATATACTTATGGGTTATTTTGTTTTGTTTTCTTTTGGTTTGGTTTGGTATTTTGAGACAGGATTTCTTTATGTAAACAGTCCTGGCTCTCCTGGAATTCACTCTGCAGACAAGACTGGCCTTGAACTTAGAGATCCTCCTGCCTGTCTCCTGAGTGCTGGGATTAAAGGCACGCTCAGCCACCTCCAGGCTTATATTTGTGTTTTTTTGTTTTGTTTTGTTTTAAAGAGCTGAATTAGGAGAAAGCAGAAAAAGATTGACTCACCATGGTCACATTGGGAAGAGACAGAGAGAGTGAGGGGACCCCCAAGCAGTCTTCAAGGTCCTGAAGTGAGATTTAACAAAGCACCATCAAGCAGTTCTGGTCACTGTGTGGTCCCGCCAGCCACAGACCGGTGCTTGTGTGGCCTGGCAGCTTGTTAGTGCTCTGTAAAGTCTCTTTCAGTGAGAAACTCTCCCTTCCCCTAGCTGGTGCCCTTCCCTTCTCCAGTGAGATTCCTGGGGAAATTCCCATTTCTTTGGGGTCCGTGTCTATAGACTGATAGGTTGAGAGCTCGGTACCTACTTAGATTATCTTCTTTTCTGCCAGGCCTATAGGGAATCTTGTGCTCTTAGAATTTCAGTTGCAGCCAGAGAAATGGATGGCACCAGACTCTTGACCGAGTTTCCCAAGTATTGTGAAATTGATAAAATAGACTTCTAGGGCACACGTGTTTTTGGCATTGGCAGCAGAGGCCGGGCCAGCCATCTGCTGGAGTGTGAATTTCAGCCCAGAAGGGAGATCCTGTGGCCCCAGTCTTCCTCTGTGGGAATGATTTCAGAAATGGCAGTGGTATAACACTTCAGAATAATTTCCCATGATGGATACTTTCTGACAGGCAGACATAGCAGCCCGGCCTCTTTGTTTTCATTACATCGTGTATTGTAGGGACAACTTAGATCTAGTCTTGATTTGGTGCCTAGGGGCCAACTCAGTGAGGCCTTTGAAGCAAACGTCCTCCTTGGCAGCAGTGAAGGCTGGGCCAGACTTGTACTGTTTGCTCTGCTCTCTGCCAACCGGTTCTGTCTGGTTCATTCAGTTGTTTGGCTGGAATGCCAAGCTCCACGAGCTACAAGTGTGCATCCCTGAGCTTGGCAGCTGTCTCCGCTTGGCTCTTTTCCTGTCTTCTCTCTCTGCTTTAAGATTGAAGTGTGCCTCCTGGCCTGCCCTTGCTTCCAATTAGATTCCAAAGCATGCTTGAAGGTCTGCTGTTCTTGGCATATCTGGAGGCAAATTCTCATCCCTTTTATTACCCCACAACTTGGGAATATTCGCTTAGTTCCTCGGGTGTCTTTCTCGGCTGTCCTGTTTGCAGCCTGTAGAGGCTTTCCCTCCTATGGCTGCCCTCTGTTGTCTTTCCAGCTTCTGCACGCTTTCTCAGGTGATGACTTTCCTGTTATTGCATTCTGCCACTTCCTTAGCTCGTGTAACTTGAAACACTTAGTTTAGAACAGTGCAGTACAACTACCATGGAGCGGGGAGCTTTGGGGCCCTTCAGCAAATGTGTGCCCGGAGTTCAAGCATTGAGCAGGGCAGCTTTGGAGGTCGAGAACGACTGCTGAGGGGCCGTGCAAGTGTGGGAGCCCCACCACATGCACACGTAGTGTCCAATTTGGGGGTGTTCTCACAGTTTCTGTATTGGGGGCTAAGGGGTCCCCACTGTATGCAGCTGTTGTGGAGGTTGTACATTGCCCTCGTCACCACTGGGGCAGCCCTGAGCAGTTTGAGACTTAGCAACTGGCTGCCCAATAGCTTGTCCCTGACCTTTGGGGTGCAGGAGACCCTTCCTGGGGATCAGGGTTTGTCTCCAGGTACTTACTCTGTCAGCAATCAGCATGCTCTTCCTGGATGTCTAGTTTCTGCCTGGCCCATTGTTAGATCACAAGGTCTCAGATTGCCCATATATGTCTAGAAATGATCCCAACCTGACCTATAGGAGGATATTTCTTGCTTAGATAAAAGCCAGCATTCCTCAGGAACTTGTGAAACCCCAAAGAAATGGGAATTTCCTCAGGAGTCCCATGCTGGGAGAAGGAAAAAGCTCTAGCTAGACTAGGCCTGCCTTCCTGAAACTGAAGTGGTATGGAGAACTTGAGAGGCTAGCCATGGTTTGTCTTGGGTATCTGTAGCTTATTAAATAGCCACTCCCTGTCCCCCGTCTGTGTAGGACCTAACTACTGACAAACAGATATAAACCCTTTGGAATGTATTGAGTGATGTCAGCTAGCATCCAGGGCATAAATGGCAGGGTTCTGCCATCTCCCTTTGATCCTCCTACCTGATGTCCCCACCAATGTACTTGAAATATCTTGATTTATGACTTTTTAAATTTTGTTGCTATAAAAGGGTCACGAAATTGCTACCTCTTTGGAACATGGTATTTGGGGGAGACTTCAGTCTATGTCCCCAGTTTGCAAGCCCCAATATCAGTGGGTGATGCTGGGCAGAGTGACTACACCGGCTGTCTACCTGCCCATGCTGCAAACGTGGATTCATGGTTGTTTGTTGTTGTAGGGACTGGGGACAACCAGGTAAATCTCTTTTATAGGGTGACCTGCATGGGAGGTTGCTTGGTGGTATGCAGTTGGTCAGTGAGAAGAGGGAGGTCTCTGGGGACTTTTGGAGCATGGCTTTCAGTGGTCTTGCTATCAAGCCCAGTTCCTTCCCCCCAGGAAGCCTGGGACATGTGCTTAGGTCAATAAAGGCTGTCTTCTGCACACCTGGTGTGTGCTTGGTACATCTGACCACCCGTTCTGAACTTGTCCTAATAAAATTGCTTAGTGTAACCCCGAAGCCAGTATAGGTGCACTGGGTTTTGCTGAGCGGTTGCCAAAGTAGTCTTTTTCGTGGCCCAGCACAGCAGATACAGTGAAAAGTGAAGCTGACAGGGTTCCCACTTACACGAAGTTAACATTTAAGTGAAAGAGAGGAAAATGCATACATTTGAACACAAAGTGAGTCAGGAAGCAAGTTCCCATGACAGAATAGTAAGGAGCAAGAAGGGCGTATTTGGCTCAGGGTTCCAGTGAATCGGGATGAGAGGGGTAAAAGAGGCAGAGCGAGGCAGGGAAGGCGGAAGGTGGAGAGTGTGAAGGAGTGCCTGGGTGCTCTCTGCTGGCTCTGTGGCTGGAACTGGCCTCTATGGTGGCATGCTTTGCTTTGACACTGGTTTCACAAGGTGACTGTCCCGCTGGAGAGCAACCCCTTCATCCCTTCTTAATCCCTGATGGCTTCTTGTAATTTGAAGTATATTTTTACTAAAATCAGTATGCACACTCTTTTGTATATTTTCTTTTGGTAATTGCTAGCAAGGTAAATGTTTCTCCACCCCTCTAAGTGGGAATTTTGCAAACGACACACACACACACACATATGTATGAATCTTCTTTCAGTCTTTTAAAATTCCTCTTTAAAACAAAATTTTGAGATAGCTTTTTATTTATTTTTATTTTATGTGTGTGTTTTGTTTTATTTCTACCTGCATGTGTGTCTGTGCCCTGCTCTCAGATACCAGAAGAGGGCATCAGATCCCCTAGAACTGGAATGGATGGCTGTGAGTTGCCCCTACATGGGTACTGGGAACCAAACCCAGGTCCTCTGAAAGAGCAGCCAGTGATCTCAACTGCTGAATCATGTCTCCAGCCCCATAAAGACAGCTTCTTGCTGTGTAGTTCAGGCTGGTTGCAAACTTGAGTCCTCTGGACTTGGCCTCTCTGGTGCTGGAGTTACAAGCATGTATCACACTGTGGTACTGGTGATTGGGGTCTTAGCTGGTGTTTCAAGGTTCTTGACTTCTTATTTAAGAATAAAATAAAGGCTCACACAGACTAGCAAAAGTAGTAATGTAACATTATTTAAAGTAAAGCAATGATACAGGTCAGAAATACATTGTAAAGATTGATAGTGGAATCCGGGCAGTGGTGGCACAGGCTTATAATCCCAGCACTTGGGAGGTGAGGCAGGTGGATCTCTTTCTGTTTGAGGCCAGTCTGGTCTACAGAGTGAATTCCAGAGAGCCAGAGATGTTACAGAGAAACACTGTCCAAAAAAAAAAAGATCATGTGAGTAAAGGCACTGAAGGGCCACAGTAGTTGTTTGGGAGTTGTTTGGGTTTTTATGGGGTTCAAGAGAAGGAGAAGTTTGTTTGCTAAAGGGTGTAGTTTGGGTGGTTCTTTATATCAAACATTTATTTTATGTGTGGATATTTTGCCTGCCTGTGTCTGTGCACCACATGCCTGTAGTACTTGCGGGGGCCAGAAGAGGGCATCAGATACCTTAGAATTGTGCTCTTAACCACTGAGCCATCTCTCTCCATCCACTGGTTTTCTGCTTTAATTAACAGATAAAGTTATGTTTTCTCCTTCCCACAAAGCATCTGATTTTAATCATGCATAGACATAAGATGGTAAATGGGAGATTCTCCCCCAAAGTTCGCTTTACAGACACAGTTGTCTTATTGTGCCTGTATCCACTGATCTCCACACCCCAGCCATGAACTATGACTGCAGGGTCAGTCACCATGTACTGCAAAAGGAAGGCTGAGATGCACTGAGATGCACAGGAGTTCTGAGTCAGGGCCACCTGCGACCCCAGGTTTAACTTAACCTGGTAAGTTAACCACACTGCAGTTTAGCCACACTGCAGGTTAGCCACACTGCAGGTTAGCCACACTGCAGGTTAACCACACTGCAGGTTAAGCCATACTGCAGGCTAACCACACTGCAGGTTAACTACACCTCAGGTTAGCCACACCAAATGTTAACCACATCACAGGTTAGCCGCACTGCAGGTTAACTGCACAGCCGGTTAGCCACACCACAGGTTAGCCACACTGCAGGTTAGCCACACTGCAGGTTAGCTACACCGCAGGTTAGCCACACTGCAGGTTAGCCACACCGCAAGTTAGCCACACCGCAGGTTAACCACCCTGCAGGTTAGCCACACCGCAGGTTAGCCACACCGCAGGTTAGCCACACCAAATGTTAACAACATCACAGGTTAGCCGCACTGCAGGTTAACTGCACAGCTGGTTAGCCACACCACAGGTTAGCCACCCTGCAGGTTAGCCACACCACAGGTTAGCCACCCTGCAGGTTAGCCACACCGCAGGTTAGCCACCCTGCAGGTTAGCCACCCTGCAAATTAATTTACTGAGACTGAAGCAGACGGCAGAGGTCTTCTGAGAATAGTGCTGTGTTGTAGTGAAGAGACACAGTGACCACCGCAACTCTTATAGGAGAAAGCATTTAATAGTGGCTGGCTTACAGTTTCAGAGGTGTAGCCCATTGTCATGGCAGGAAGCATGGTGGCACACAGGCAGACATGGTGCTGGAGCCGCAGCTGAGAGTTCTACATCCAGATCCACAGGCATCAGGAAGAGAGAGACTGAGCTTGGTGTGATGAGCTTTTGAAACCTCAGAGCCCACCCAATGACACACTTCCTCCCAGCCACACCTAATCCTTTCAAATGGTACTACTTCCTGGTTTTCAAATCTGTCAGCCTGTGGGGGCCATTCTCATTTAAACCACCACAGTCAGCCTGTGGACATCTTGAATCCCAACCTATTCCTGCCATCAGGTCCCCATCACCTCCCCTGTTTGTGGTCTTGGTTGAGTGAAGTCCTGAGTAGCTCTGGTGACTTGAGTCTGACAGTGTGGAAATCTGATTTCAGGACACATCCTACCTGTTTATCACTGGCCCTGAAGTTGTGAAGTCTGTTACCAATGAGGATGTCACTCAGGAGCAGCTGGGTGGTGCCAAGACCCACACCACTGTGTCAGGTGAGAGATGTGACCGTGACCTTCCTGCTCTCCAAAGGAGAAGGCATTGCCCTGCAGGGTGGTCCAAGGTTGTTAAAAATGTCACTTCAGCAACAGTGCTTACCCAGGAGGACTGTGAGCTACAGCTGCAGTTGTGGCTCAAGTCGCAGTCTCAGACTTAGGTAGTAGGTTATTACTATTGATTACTAATAAGATTACTGGCCCACGTGCCAGGCCAGCTCTTCTTCGCAGGTCCTCATTGTCTGTAAAGTGATCTTGGAGCACATGTGGGTGGTCATAGTGGGTGTGATTTATATCCATACAGCTGAACTTGCAGAATGGCTGGAATGGTATCCTGTGTCTTACTTTTGACACTGAGGCAAAAGTTATTTCAGCTTCTCCCCCTGCACCCCGAATAGTCTGGCTGCCAGAAGTACAGGCAGTCATGAGCCAACATGGTTTCTATGTGTGTGCTTAACTTTGAACAGTTCATGTAAGTGGAGTCATATGACAATGATGTCTTCAAAAGCTTTTTAGTACTGTGTATTTACTGTACAAAACATTTCTGTTTCATACATGTTGATCAGGTGCTCTGTTTGCGTCCAACCCATTTCCCTCTGTCTCCCTTTATTGATTCCCTTTCTCTTCTCTGATTATTACTCTGTGAGCTTCCGTGTGTGTACGTGTGTGTGTGTGTGTGTGTGTGTGTACACTTTGTTTTGTGTGAACGTGGTGAGGGGCACACCACAGTATTGTTGTGGAGGTTGGAGAGCTAGTTGGAATTGGTTCTCTCCTCTTATGTGGGTCCCAGGGATCAAACTTAAATTGTCTGGCTTGGCCACAGGTACCTTTTCCGACTCAGCCATAACGCTGGACATGGTGCATGATTTTTTAGTCTTGATCCCAAATAAAACTTTTTGTCTTGGGTGGATGGGCATGGGAAGGGAGGTATGAGGAAATGGTATATTTTCAAATTTAAAAGCTTACTTATCTAAGTGGCTTCTTTTACTTACTATACTTTTTACATTTTGTTTCGTTTAGAGACTGTCTCACTGTGTGTCTTGGTTGTCCTGGAACACACAGAAGGCTGACTAGCCTCACATTTATAGCGGCTCTCTTTCCTTTGCTGGGATTATAGTCTTGGGCCATTGCACCCAGTCCACCATGTATTTTTAAAGGCTTGTCTGTGTAGTATCCCATTTCAATACTTCATTCCTTTTAATGGAGTGATTGTCTAATATATAGATGTATGACTGCAATTAAATTATTTATTTTAGAGACAGGATTTCATTAAGTTGCTTAGGCTGGCCTCTAATTCTTAATCCTCCTGCCTCAGCCTTTTTTTTTTTTGAGAGCTGGGATCACAGGTGTGGGCTACCGTTCTCCACGACCACTACCACCATCACCACCCCTACCCCTCCACCCCACCCCCGTGATGGAGATTATACCCAGGGCATTCAGCTTGCTCAGCAGCTGCTGCACCGCTGTGCCCAGGTCCAGCCCTGACATGTCTTGTTTATCTGCTCATAGACATCTAGGTTTCCTAACATATATATATATTTGTGTTTATAACATAATATCCTGTTACAAACATTTGTGTGACATTTTTATTTCTTGCTGGCACATGTAGTGTCCCACTGCTCACAGAGCAGGGAACGTGGGGTGTGGGCTGGCAGGGGAGCGTCACACTTGGGGTGACTGAGGACAGAGCTGCCAGCTTGGTTGGCGTCTGCCAAGCTGGAGAAGCCCACGAGCGTCTTCATATGTCACCTGTAGATGACCAACGGTCCTTGGGCCTCCTATCCTCTCTGTGCTTTCAGGTGTGGCCCACAGAGCTTTCGACAATGATGTGGATGCCCTGTGTAACCTACGTGAGTTCTTCAACTACCTGCCCCTCAGTAGCCAGGACCCAGCTCCGGTCCGTGAGTGCCATGACCCAAGGTGGGTGGCGGTGGGCTTGTCCGTCTCTGGCCTTCTGGCATCTCTATCCTGACAGAATCTCAGGTCAGCTTGGAGCAGGTTGCAGAGTATGCCAACAGGGTCCCAGCCGTGGCAAGGTTGCTGGCATCTGGGGACAGGAGCAGTCCTTGGTGATTTCCTCACTCCCTTGGTTTTGGCTCTGGGGGTGGAAGAGACTGCAGAAGTTGGTTAAGCCTTTGGAGTTGTCCAAAAATGGAGATGGAAGGTTTTTAGGTCTTGATAAGGAACAGCCAAAGGGAGTCAGCAGCATGGCCTTAGGAGCTGTGTTGTGGGAACTGCTTCTGGCCCTAGGGCAGAGCTTTGCTGCGTGCCTTTTAAAGACCTCAGACCCAAGATCCAAGCATGGTGTGGTGGCAAATGCCTTTAGTCCCAGCACTTAGGAGGCTGAGGCAGGCAGATCTGAGTTTGAGGCCAGCTGGTCTACAGAGAGTTCCAGACAGTCTTGACTACCAGAGAAACCCTTTCTAAAAAAACCAAAGACCTCACTTTTGGGCCCAGCAGGGAACCGCTGCCCTGCTTCTGTTTCCTTTTCAGTTTACAAAACTCACTTGGCCTGGCCTTCCTAGTTGATAGAGTTCAGAATTGCTTCTTCTGGTCAGAGGCTGTCCTCAGGCACCTGAGCCCTGACTGCCCTGAAGCTGTGACCTCACAACTCAGGGGACCACAGGAAGGGAGGGGTCACAAGGAAGCTGCTCTTTTTCAGAGCGTTTAGATACTGTTTGGTGTTCTTAAAGAATCTGAGACATTATTTGGAGGGTGTGGCCTAGGTCCCCGAGGATCTGAGTACCCGACCAGGGAAGCTCTTTAAGTGACCCATAAGAAGTATGGATTCCATTTTCAATGGAAAGCAGAGCTTTCTGGGAAGTTGGTTTGGTGTGGGCCATGTGACCTGGCCAAGGTCAGACCCTATACTTGGGTGCACTTCTTGTGTGTGTGGGGTCCCTGTAGTCCCCAGCTGCCCACATGGGGCAGGAAGGGCTGAGAGCCTGGTGAAGAGAGGAGGTTTGAGGGGTGTGATCTGCTGGATTCTCCAGTGAAGCAGGCACAAGCTCTAACTTGATCTCCTCACCTGCTGAGGACAGAGCCACACAGGTCAGGGTGTGGCAGTTTGGTCCCAGACGATTCTTTCTGTCCAGGGGTCTGCGGCTTGCTGCTTAAGGGGCTGTAGCTGGTTTACCTGGGGGTGTGTGTGGGGATTCTCATTCCTACTGTGGCTCCTTGCTCTTCTGTCCTAGATGCTGCAGGAAGTCAGAGGGGGGTTCCTGGGCTTTGCCCTGTTATCTCCAGTGTCTTTTAGAGCCCATGCTGTGTCTCCAGCATAGGAAACATTCCAGAAGGCAAACAGAAGAGCTACAAGTGGGAGTAATCTTATTTTTTCCTTTTTTTTTTGTCACATGAGTTGGTATTGTACGTAGGTTCTGTGTAACGATGTGACGACCAAGGTGACTTCTGTGACCGGCCAGTGAGGACACATCACCAGCTGATGTGTTGTGCTTCCCTCATTTCCTCCTCGGCTCCTGCAGGACAGTGGTTTCTATGCTGACTCCATTTGTGTCTTTTCCAGTGACCGCCTGGTTCCTGAGCTGGACACAATCGTCCCTTTGGAGTCAAGCAAAGCTTACGACATGCTGGACATCATACACTCAGTAAGCGCCCTGTCCTCTCTCAGCCTCAGCCGTGGTCATTGGGTTCTGTCTTAGCAGGATGTATCTGACTGGGCCAGGGACCACCAGGCAGGATGTGCTGGTATGATTCAGTGGCTGTGACATCTTGAGGACTCAGATGGACTTGAGGGTTGGGCCAGCAGAACTCAGGGGATTTGGAAGGCACTGAGGTGCACAGAGTTAGTGCCATATCCTGACTTGGAGTGAGGCAGGGTTGATCCTTGTTGGGTATTACTGTTAAGTGCTTCTAGTCCGGAGGCCTTGTCTTCCTAGAGAGTAGGGGGTGTGAGGCTTAGGATGCATGGTGCCTCTTCCTTCATGCAGCTGTGTTTTGGTTTGATCAGGGAAGGCAGCTGTTGGGCTCTACGGGGCATTTGCAGGTTGAAGGTATCTCCTGTGTGCGTGCATGCGTGCGCTTGCACACACACACACACACACACACTCACACACACACATAGTTTCACCAGCAGTTCTTGCTTGGTGGAATGTTGATGGTTCTGTGGGCTCAGCCTGGCCTGGAGCCTGTGACCTGTGTCTTTTTCCTTATTCTGGGAGCCTGCAGGATTCAGCAGGCATGGCCAGGCTGCCCCTCCTCATGGCTGTGTTCTGTATCATTGGGCAATAAATTTTACTATAAACCACAGGGAACATTCACAAAAGATTTTGAATGAGGGCGGAAAGAAAAACATCAAATTTGATAAAAGAAAAATTACAAATAATTTGGCTGTTGCAGTGGCTCAGCAGGTGTAAAGGTACCAGCTGCCAAGATGATCTGAGTATGACCCCAGGACCTCCTGATAAAAAGAGAGCTGGCTCCCACAAGTTGTGGTCTGGCCTCCATATGCACCCTGTGGTACATAGACACACAGAAATGTCATAAAAATAATTTGCAGAGATGCTGTGATGGCTGATATTGGTTGTCAACAGGACTGCATCTGGAATCAGTTAAAACCCAAGCTGCCAGGAAGCCCTGTGAGGGATCTTCTTAATCAGATTATTGATGCAGAAAGACTCACCCTAAATCTCAGCCACCCCGCTGGTGCAGCCCAGATAAAGGACATGGAGAAGGGGACTTTGCCTTTGCCTGCCCCCTCAGTCTCACTGGCAAATTCATCTGTCCTGTTTCTGCGAACAGTATTCAATCCATCTTCTTCAGGATCTCTACAGACTGAAGACCAGCAGCTCTCTAGGGATCCAGTTGGGACAGATGACACATCGAGACCTGTGAACTGAACTGTCACCAGATTTTTAGCCTTTCTCTCATCAGGCAGCCATTGTTGGAACACCCAGACCATGTCCCTTCCCGGTTCATGTCTAGCTGTCTGTGTCTGTGTATACTGTCAGTACTGTTCCTTTACAGAACCTTGGTTAGTACAGCTGGCTCAGTGGCTAAGATACTTGCCGCTCTACAGAAGACCCAGGTTTTGGTCACAGCATTCACATGACAGCTCACAGCCATATGTAACTCCAGCTCCAAGGGAGCCGATGACACCCTCTTCTGGCCTCTGCAGGCACTGCACACACGGCATACATACATATGCACAGCGAACAGTCATACACATAAAAACAAATGGAAAATATTTTAAAATTATAAACAGTACTGTTCTAGACTATAGATGCTTATCTGCTAAAACAAAAGCTACCCCAATACCTGGAAAGAAATCTGTTAAACAGTTTCTGGAAGAAGATATGAACTTAATGGCAGAATTCTATTTTTTGTTGTTTTTTTGAGACAGGGCACTCTGTCTGTGTAATGACCCTGACTGTCTTGGAACTCACTCTGTAGACCAGACTGGCGTTAAACTCAGAGAAATCCACCTGTCTCTGCTTCCCAGGTGCTGGGATTAAAGGCGAACCATTCACAGGATGCTAATGTTGAATGGAAACACTGTGTATCAAAACTTCTGGACTGTGGTTTAAACGGAAGAATATGTATCTTGAAACACTAAAAATGAGAGAAATGACTTGGAAAATTTAGTTCCCATCTTAAAAATATAGAAACCCTCCCCCAGAAAACACCCCAAACATTTATCACCACTACAGATAAATGGAGAAACTGGTGATGTAGAAGGGAATCAGGAGCACACTTAAGCAGTGGAGATGCATTCCTTAGCATGGGTCAGTGTGAAGTGCCAGCTCTAAGTTTACAGTTTGAAGGCAGTCTGAATAAACACTTTCATAGAACGAGACAAGTGCATACCTAGTTCACGGTCACTGGGAATGAGCTGCAGAAGCTCTGCTGGACGAGCCGTGCCTGTGCTAAAGCTCACAGCTAAAGCAGCGAGAGACTGGCGTGTAAATAGACCAGCCGAGTGGAACTCAAGAGCTGGAAACAGACCCAGGAGAGTTTTAGCAGATGGTAAAAATAGATCCGAGCCCAGGAGCAAGGTTGCTTTTCTTAATAAAAGATGCTGACAACTGGAGGCCATGTGGGAGGATATGGACTGTACGTCACGTGACTAAAGAGGGGCAGCTGAATGTGGGTGGGAGGATATGGACTACGTCATCACGTGACTAAAGGGGGCAGCTGAATGGGTGGGATATGGACTACGTCGTCACGTGACTAAAGAGGGGCAGCTGAATGTGGGTGGGAGGATATGGACTACGTCGTCACGTGACTAAAGAGGGGCAGCTGAATGGGTGGGAGGATATGGACTGTACGTCGTCACGTGACCAAAGAGGGGCAGCTGAATGTGGGTGAGAATACGGACTGTATGTCACATGACTAAAGAGGGGCAGCTGAATGTGGGTGAGAGGATATGGACGTACATACATCACGTGACTAAAGAGGCCAGCTGAATGGGTGGGAGGAAGAGGGACAGCTGAATGTGGGTGAGAATACGGACTACGTCACGTGACTAAAGAGGGGCAGCTGAATGTGGGTGAGAATACGGACTGTACGTCACATGACTAAAGAGGGGCAGCTGAATGTGGGTGAGAGGATACGGACCGTACATACGTCACGTGACTAAAGGGGCCAGCTGAATGGGTGGGAGGATATGGACTGTACATCACGTGACTAAAGAGGGCAGCTGAATGTGGGTGAGGATACGGACTGTACGTCGTCACGTGACTAAAGAGGGGCAGCTGAATGTGGGCCTGGAGGCTGTGATCTCAGCGCTTTGGAGGATGAGGCAGGAGAAGCCCAAGCCCCAGGCCAGCCTGGGCTATGTAGTGAGATCTTGTCTATAAGAAAACAGCAACATAGAAAACAAATGGCTCAGAATTCCATATGAACAGTAAATCCATGGGAACATTCCACAAAAGACAGGTGCTCTCTGTGCTCTTAGAAGGAAAAGAAGTGATTTTGAATTGAGATTCATATCTACTTCTGTTCAAAAAAATTAATTCCTCCGTTCATGGGAAGAAGCATAAATGCCAATGGACACTAAACTGGGAAAAAACATTTTCCATATCTGAGAGTATTGGTATCAGGACACAAATTTCTACAAATCGAGGAAAGATAGGCCAAAATGGATAGCAAAGTCATCTGAGAACAAACGGAAACATCAAAAAGACAAAAATGGCCCTTAAGCATATGAGAAAATGTTCAAGACCAGTCATCACAGTGGAATTCCAGGGAGGTGTCTAAATGGTTAAATGGTTCTCTTGCTATTCGACTGTGAGGGCCTGAACTTGAATTCCCAGTGCCTTCCTCTTCCTGACATGTAACAGGTGTGTGTAATTCCATCTAAGGCTCCAGATGGGAGGTGGATTTAGGGGAGTCTCTTGAGGCTCAGGGACTGGCTCCCTGATGTACATGGCCAGCAAGTGACCCTGCAGAAACAAGCAAGGTCCTGAATTAGAGAACCATGCCTTGATAAAATGAATTGCATTATTTCTTGTATGTCCAATTGACCAGAAGTGAAGTTTGAAGGCTATCCTTTGGTAAGCCTGTGAGAAGCAGTTCCTCTCCTACTCTGCTGGTAGGGGAAGCTGGCATCATACAGGACCAAGATAATAGTCCAGAAATTGCCCACAGTATGAAAGCATAGACACCACAGTTTGTAATCCCAAGAGACACAGAACATAGTGTACAGGAGTGGAACGAATGAGGCGGTGGCTGGGGTGTGATTGCCAGGAGTGAAGTGATACAATTCCCAGACGTGCAGAAAGCGCCAATACTGTGTTGCTGTCCACATTAAAGACAGGAAATTGTCACCCATGCAAACACAGGCCAGAAATACCCTCAAAGCAGATGGTGGGTGGGTGGGTTAGTGACTCTCTGGAGTTGTGAGCAGAGTCTCCGAGAGATTAACTAGAAGCAAGGAAATGTCTTTAGTCTCACAGCTTCAGGAACTTAGCCCACTACACAGAGAATGCACTGGTGACTGAAGCAGGCTCACATCAAGGTGGGCNGGGGTGGGTGGGCATAGAAGGGTTCCAGAAAGACACATCTCCAGTGACCCCTCACCTCCCACCTTTCCCCCTGTCACCAATGCTGTCGTACTCTTAGGAGATCCATCTGCTCCTGGGCTCAGGGTACTGAAATCTATAGCTCTACAGACACGTTTGCAAACACTCACAGCCGTGAGTTTTGCTAATCTCATAGGTGCTTATTAGTCCAACCAAGTTGACAGTTAAGATTAATCATACAGGCTGGGTGGTGATGGTGCACGCCTTTAATTCCAATGCTCAGCTGGCAGATCTCTTGAGTTTGAGGCCAGCCTGGTCCACAGACCGAGTTCCAGCACAGCCAGGAGCACCAAGAAAGAAACCTTGCCTTGAAAGGCCAGCAGCAAAGATTAACCATCATGTGGGAATACAATCAAAGGAATGGGAGAGAGAGAGAGAGACAGTATTAAACTATATGAACTTTTGATGTAGTTAAACATAAAATGCCTGAGGGGGATGGTATTTATTTGGTGGATCTGGAAATTAAACTTACTCATGCACACTGGACAAGTGCTCTACCATTGAGGTATATTTCCAGCCTAAATGAGTAAATTTTGATTATGTATTTTTTTTCTTTGGATAGTCTCTATAGCCCTGGCTGTCCTTGGAATTACCATGTAGACCCGGCTGGCCTCAAACTCACAGAGATCTTACCTCTGCCTACCAAGTGCTGGGATTAAAAGTGTGTCACCTCACCTGGCACTAGACACCAAAATTTTGATGAAGTTTTGATAAGAGTAGGAGAAATGCTTATTAGTTGTATTGGAAAATCCTTTGACTTGGTTGAGGAGAACCCAAGCAGGTTGTACCGTTATAGGACAGAGTAACATCATTGCCACTTGATGTGAGCCACTTAGACATCACCATGATATCCCAAAGATGAAGTCAACAGCTGAGCAGGAAGGCACTCCCACCTGATAACTTATTCTTTTGTCTTCAGAGATGTTATGAGGGACACTGAATACTGATGCATGAGAAAGTTAAAGGGACCAGAGACAGGGTCGCTAAGTGTGCCAGCTGCTCGAGTCTGTATGCGGTGGTGTAGCAACAGTTAGTGCTGTGCACACTGTCCTTGTCTGCTTCATAGGTTACTGCGCTTATGTCAGGGAGTTTCTGTGTGCTTAGACAGTATGAGACTCAGATAAAAAGCATGTCTGTGTCTTAAATGATTCAGGGAACTTGATCTGCATGTATGAAAACCAGACCATTGTGGGGAGAGATAATGGTAAGAAAATGCTAGTGAGGAGAGAGAGAGAGAGAGAGAGAGAGAGAGAGAGAGAGAGAGAGAGGAGAGAAATATAAGTGCAGTGTCTGTGGAGGCCAGAGAAGGTGTTGGATCCCCTGGAGCTGGAGTTGAATTGGTTAAGAGCTGCCCACCATGGGAGTTGGGAACCAAACTCAGGACCTGTGCAAGAGCAGCAAATGCTCTTACCCTCTGAGCCATGTCTCTGGTCCTATCGTTCTATTCTTGATGGTGTTTGGTTGGTAAGTTGGTTTTTCGAGGCAGGGTTTCTCTGTGTAGTCTTGGCTATCTTGAAACTCGCTCTGTAGACCAGGCTGGCCTCGAACTCAGAGATTCACCTGCCTCGCTGGATTGATCAGATGCTGGATTGAAAGGCGTGCACCACCACCGCCTGACGGTCCTTAACATTATTATGTAAGCTTGAAATTGTTTCATGCAAATTGCCACAATGAATGCCAGGTTTATATTTTAGAATTTCTTACAATAAGCTGTGTTGTGTGAGAGGGTCCCACCCACCCCACCCGCTGCAGCAAGAGAGAGAGAACTGTGCTGAGCTGGGCCGTCTGTTTTCTGTGTAAGGCTGTCTGTGGTTATTATCATAATATTTTTGTCTCAATCATTCTGAGCTCAGGAGGAAATTTATTCCTACAGGTGATTGATGAGAGAGAGTTTTTTGAGATCATGCCCAATTATGCAAAGAACATTGTTGTTGGCTTTGCAAGAATGAATGGGAGGACCATTGGAGTTGTCGGCAACCAGCCCAAGGTGGCCTCAGGTAGGACATGGGCCCCAGAAACCTCTGATTGGGTTTGGACACCAAGACTGCTTGAACTCTTGGTGTCTGTGTGCCTTAACCCTTCCATGGCCAGGGAAGAAGCTCAAGGCGTGTGGTGACGGTGTCTTTCTCTTAGCATTAAATATTTCCAAAGCTCCTTTCACAGCTGTCTCAGGTTTCCAAGATACTGTTCCTTCTCAGATCGGAAGATCTGTAATTTTAAGGGTAGCTTTCTGTTCTCCCTTGTTGAGGGGACTGGTGTCTTCCTTGTGTCTCTAGTGGATTTGTCACTGACTGCACATGCAGTAGTCAGCACCTGAGACATGACAGTATCTCTCCCCTCAGGTGACAGGGCCAGATCTGAGTCCTAGCTGGCTGAGGGGATCTCCTCCTAGATGTGCCATTTGGTGGGGACCGTGGGTGGACACTGCTTTTTTTCACTGTTCTTCCTTAGTTTGGAAAACAAAAATCAGTGTTACTGTAAGCTGAGTGTGGAAGTCAGGATACTAGGTAGCAGGAGAACCCTGAATTCAAGACCCTGCCTTAACAGGAACAGCAGCAGCAGTAGATATACAACATCAGCATTTATTACATTCTCTGTGGGCCACATCACTGATGCTCCTGAAACCTTTTAAGACCTTAGGCACATGCTTGTGCCTGCAGACAGCGATCTCTAGCTGCTCCTGCTGCAGCTTTTGGTCATTTGAGCCTACCTGCTTACCTATCTACTTCTGTCCATCCATCCGTCCGTCCGTCTGTTCCTCCCATCCTCCCTCCCTCCATTTCTCCCTTCATCCATCCATCCATCCATCCATCCATCCATC
>LOJH01022917.1:0-11346 GCA_001685095.1 Ellobius talpinus | reverse complement strand
ACCTCAAAGTACAGAACTTAGGCAATGTTCGGCTTTCCATAGCAGGTGTAAAATTGTGCACAGCTTTTCAAGTCTGCACTCTATTCTTCAGCTATAAATAAGAAATATCTACCTATTATTAGTTACAGCTGTTTAGGGAAAAATCTAATGCAAAAAGAAAAATAAAGAAAATTATCATTTAATTTGGGGGGTTCTACTTTTGTCTGTTGGTCTTTACATCATTAGTATTTCTTACATTTTTCTGGTCCTGAAACACTGCAGCAATGTGTTTTAAAATCAGAAAGCATAAGCACTTTGTGTTATGGTCTCTCTCAACCGAATTTTGTTATTTAATGTTTCTGAAGACTTTTAGAAATTTTAGGATATTTTTATTTCTAAAAATAATATTCCACTGAAATTTTGTTCTCAATTAGATTTACCCCACAGAGTCTGTATATCTGCTGATAAATACAACATTTCAACAACATAAGTTCTTCCAATACATGGACTATTCCCATTCATTTATCCCTTTTTGTAAATACTCTTCATGAAGAAATACAGGCTGCCTCTGTACAGAGTGGACCAAGAAGTGAGTGACTAGCCCATCAGCTCTAAAACCCAGTCACTAGGTCCTAGGCCAAGGGGCAAAACTCCAGGCTCACACCCCTCCAGCACTAGCCAGCCAGCAGGCAAGTATACTGTAAGCAGGCTGCTCCAACATTCCCCAAATTGGATTCCATAATCTACATGTCTCACTCTGCTACCAAACCTACACATCATCCATGACCTCAGTGACTCACTGAGTCATAGACTGCCACTGCACAGAGCAGACCAAGAGGGGAGTTACCAACCTCTCTGCTGAACAACCCAGACTCTAGGCCCAATGCCCCACAGAAAAACCCTTCCCCATCCCCCACCACCTCAGTTGTATTAGCAAATCAAGGGCAAGCCTCTGGCAGGCAGGCTGCCCCAGCACCCTCTCCCCATCAAACACTGGAATCTACAAGTCCCACTCTACCCCAAACCCACTTATCCCTGGAGACCACAGTGGTTCCCTGAGACACAGACATCAATCACGATGATAGATCCAAGAGAAGATCCCTGAGACACAGATAGCAAGTGTAAGTATTGGACAAGAGACAAAGACACTGCCTACACCAATGGATGAAGAGATGGGCAAGCACCAATGCAAGAATACATTCAACAACCTAAAGAGCAATATGGCAACAACAGAACCTAGCAGTCCTACAACAGGAAGATATGAACATACTAACCGAAAAAAAGCAGAAGACAACCTTAAATATAACATTATGAAAAGGATAGAGACCTTTAAAGAGGAAATGAAAAGTTCAGATTTAAACAATGAAATTTATGCCTGAGTAATGCTGAAGCATCCATGGGCAACCCATATATAGCAGTTCTGTTGAATTTGTCTATATTGGATTTCATGGTCTAAGTTGATGAGGATGACTGACCAGGTGTCTTCCTCAAAACATATCCACATATCCAGTCTTATAGAAAGTACTAGAAGGAAAGGCTCCAACCCAAGAAATTTAGCTGCACCCACAAAAACATAGGCAACAGATAAACTCACTAAAAATCTAAGCAATAATGAAGCAGGTACCATAACTGCCCTTTCTCTGTAATCAGATTGATAACTACCTTAATTGTCATCATAAAACCTTCATCCAATAACTGATGAAAGCAGATTCAGAAATCCACAGTTAAGCACTGGGCTGAGCTCTTGGAGCGGACAGTTTTGATATGCTTTTTGATATGGTTTTCTAGAAATTATTCAGTAGTTAATAATGATAATGCATTCTCAGGAATACATTTCATTATTGTGTGAACAGAGTATAGCTACACAAACCTAGATGGCATAGGGTATGTACAAAAGGTAGGTGCTATGATATAAACTGATATATATGATTTGTCACGGAAAAAATATCACATGAAGCATACATCTTAGTGTTGACCAATCTTACATTTATATTTATAAGGAGTATTGGTTCAAAGGATCTTGTAGTGTCTTTCTTTAACTTTGGCACAAGTTTAATACTGTGCAGTACTTTGCATAAAAATGGCCTCTTGGGACTTGTTTGAATGTTTTGTCCCCAATTTTCATGGAGTTGTTTGAGAGGGATTAGGAAATGTGCCTGTGCTGGGGCAGGTGAGTCACTGGGGATGGTCTTGAGGTTTCAAAAGCCCAAGCCAGGCCCACTGTCTCTTTCTTGGTCTCCTGCTTTCAGATGAGGAAGTAAGCTGTAAGCTACTGCTTCAGGACCATGATTGCCTATCTCCAGCCATGCTCTATGCTATGGTAGTCATGGACTCTGTCCATCTACAACCAAAGCTCCAAATTACACATTTGCATTTATAACCTACCTTGGTCATGGTGTTTTGATACGACAAGAAAAGTAACTAAGAAATAAATCAAAAACTGTTTTATTTATTTATTGGTAGATCACCAAAATTTGCCACTCCTCTCTACCAGAAGTAGAGACCATTAAACTGCATTGGCCTCTGAGTCAATCCATGTAGCTGGTAAGCAGCAACTGTTGCTTTTGCTCTGAGGCCGAATGTGCAGGTGATGTTGTTCCCTTCCTGCTCCTGCCACAAGATGTCAGAAAATGACACATTCATTACAAGAACGAGGCACTTTGATGTGGGTGAGGGCTGTGACTAGAAAGTGACAGGAGGCTTTACTACTGGACTTATGTCTTGGGTTTGAGCTGACGTGGAGTACAGTAGAGACCTCCTACTTGGTTCTGAGTTCTTAATAATAGGAACAGGCAAAGTATGATGGAGTTATGTTTTCTGAAAAGAAGAGATGTTTTTCAGCCTCCTCTACCATATACTGTCTGATCTTTGCAGATTTTTCAAAAGCCGATGGTGATAGATTTTAAGTTACTGGACTTTGTTTTCCATTTGATCTTCTATTTCATATTCGGTTCTGCAGGGTACTATAACTATATGAAGAAAATGTACATAAACTGAAAAGGACACACATTGTGTTTGCATTTCTTATGTCATAGCACTGTTTTCCAGTTTCAGCAATTATATAAAGTTTTTTGTTATGTTTAGCATTTAGTTTTTTTCTTACTTCCTATAACTAGTTATTATGGGGATTTTTTGCAAACTAATTAAACTATTTATGTTTTGGCAAAATCTTCAAAACTTGAAAACATTTGAATTTGTATATTTTAAAAATAATTTTAAAATCTACTTCACATTGCTTTGCCAGTCCAGATATGGAATTTTTATAGATGACTGTTCTATTTTGAAGAAACAGAGCTTTACAATTTTTAAATATTCCAAACATTGTTTTCAGAAAATGCTTTCATCAAATAACTGTAATCTAGTGTTTTTTTTTCTCATTCATCACTCAAATTTAGGAATAATATAGGTTCAGGCATATTTAACAAATCTGCATTTTTACTCAATTACATAGCAAACTTATTTTAGAAGGAACAATACAAGGGTCCAGAGAACGTGCTCTTTGTCTTTTGCTGATAAACTCAAAGAGGACTTTTAAATATTGACTATGACTAGTGATATTTTTAGATGTTTATATTAAATAGCAACTGAATCTAAGTATACTTGAATAAAATGTCATTTGTCTTATATTCTGGATATTTAATTTAATTTAATTAATATGCCACATAAAAATAAAATCATTAATATGGATTATTTTAAGTTATGATCATTTCATATTCAATGTGAGCATAAGTAAATTCACACTTCAAACAATTTCTGAGAGGAAAATCTGTTGGGTGATTTCTTCTAAGATTAGTATAGATTAGCATTGTTTGAGCTTTATTATATTAATATATTACAATTACAATATATTAATAAGGATATTCAGAAAAAGCCATAAATATATGATTCCACTTTAAATAGCAGTATTGTAGCAAGTATACAAGTCACCAAACAGTACAGCCAGTACCCATGGGTTTATGATGTTACCTACACTAAGTGTCTATCCTACATTACTGTATTTCTATTTGGCATGTATTGCTTTCATCTCAGTTTGCAACCCATGTCTTAGAGACCTGCTAGTCCCCATGCTGTTCATGTATGTTTTAACATTGCTACTTATTTTGCTGCATCTTGTTTCAAATGGATTTTCTAATGACGTGCCATTGGTTTAAAATACTTGCTTCATATTTTGTTTTGTCAAAATATATTGTGTACTAACCAAAATCAATTTTATTGCAGAACATAAATTATTATGAAAAATCAAAAAATATGATATAAATAGATATTTCCGCAAATATCTGACAACAAAGTAAAGTCTGACAATAAAGTTAAATGCAGAAATTTAGAAAAATAGCTATAAAAGACATGCAATGCCCCATTCTTATGCTGAACCTCAGCAGCAAACAATATTTTTTAAACTGATGATTATTAACGAAAATGCTAAATGCTTCAGGAAACAAATGCATTAGGGAATAGAACCCAGACAAGCAGATTGTTGCTTGTGTGTCTGGGGTCCTTGCTCTAAGCACAAGACTTTATTCTTCCTAGAAACACTAAATAAATAAATAAAGACTGGCTTCTTTGAGATATAAAACCTCAGCTAGAAGACAACCAAACCTCATCCCTGAAGTCAAACAATAAGTTTAGAATTACTCCAATGTTTACACAGTCCACCTTCACGCAGTAATAAGATGCTTGCAGTCGGTCCCTGCAGCACTCTTTAGTATTGCTGGCTTATATGACATATTGTAGTGAATGAGTAATTAATTGTAATACTTGCCCACTTATAATAATAGATAATCTTTTTATCTTCATAAAGTTTGACATCAACCTTGGCTCCTGAATATTCAAGTTTTACACCTTGAAGATAGCTGTTTTTCTCAACTGAAGAGGTTGCAATGGCTCACCATATTGGAACACCCAATCTCAAAATGAACAGACTTATGTAGATAAAATGGATTTCAATTAAGCCTGTATTACTGAAGCTTAATACTAAAAATGTAAGAGTTTATATCTAGGCTGAATCAAACAGGAATCAATACTTGGAAAGATTATAAGAGAAATGTATACCAGTTAAGTTATTCTCTGCATAAAATAAACATTGAAATAACAAAGAGAATGTTTCAGATAGATAAGATAGGAAAAATTATGATATTTGCACTATTTTTCTTACAAAAAATGGGAGAAGAATGATTAAATGCCCAATTTTCAGAGCTGAAAGCTCAAAGGGCAAACATGAACAGTTCTAAATTAAATACCATATAGCTGGAAGTTCTAGCTTTTCTTTAACCTTCTAAACAAAGAAATTTGAACAACAAGCTGTTCTTGCTGAAGCACATTAGAATGAAGATGTTATCAAGTAAATATTTTGAGGAATATAAAGAAGCCTAGCCATTGCATAGAAATGAGACAAACGAGAGTGGACACATGGGAAGTAGTGAAGAGCTTCTCTTTCCACACGAACTGTTCCTTCAAAAAGGTAATTGGTTGAGGACAGACAAGATTATATCCAGGGATCAAGAAAACACCATCACTGCCCAATGTCGATCCAGAGTTACCACAGCTTACTCCTGAATCAAGTATGTGACCTGAGGTTTTATTTTGAGCATGAAACGAAAATCTACAGTACAATATATTGCATTAATTTAAAACTCAAAATCCAATCCAAAGCAATATGGTTTTTATAATCCATGAGAATGTGAACTGAAGTACATTAAAATGTGCTTCCCAATTACTCTAATCAAAATATTTAAATACATATATATTTTTGTTTCCCAAATTTGACCTTATATTTTCCAAGCAAGAAAATTAGTGAATTAAATATCATTTTTGAAAACATCAAAATTAGTGTAATACACACAAATTTAGCATTTTGTTTCAAGAAAAAAATCTTCTCATGTACATCTAACACATTAAATCTTATCTTTCTATTCACGGACCTTGGTGCATGGATGAACGTGCTTATATCTCAATCTAAATGTTCCTCTGACAGAGAACAAGAGAGATGATACAAGAAGAGAATATATTCAAAGATCTAACAGGGGGATTACAATGGCTTCCAGAAGGCCCAGTATCCAGGGTTCATAAGAGCCCAGTGAATAAAATAAGGGCCAGTACTTGGCTGTTCTCTCGCACAGTGCTTACCAAAGCTGAGCTCGACAAGGCCTCTGTGAACTGGAACTTGGGGTGCTTTGTCACATAGGTACTTCATATTCAGCATCACACTGCTTAGCACAAAGCTCTCCTCTCTGCTGGGTGATCCACGGATTAAAGTTGATGCCTTTATGTGAGGTGGTGGGCCTCTCTCTGCCTCTCCATCTTTGCAAAGCACTTGTGCTGTCCTTTAGTAGTTTTCAAACTGCTCAGCTCATGTGGTTTCCTATGTCCCCTGTTCACCAACTTCTCTATGTAGAAAGCTTTGACTTCCCTGCAGGTGCCTAGATTAACCTGTCAAGACCTTACAAACTAATAACTCCCATGTGAAGCCTAGAGGTCATGTGATAGTCATGAAGGGATTGAGCCATCAGATCTCCTTATAATAACAACTTCATAGGAGGACTGTACCACTGAATCTGAAACATGCCTCCTGGGGGCATTCTGGGGGCTTCACAGGGTTGCCTTCCCTTGATGATAATGTCACTGCTATCTTGCACATAACAGATGAGCATGTTAAGATTCTGTGGTTTTAGATCATGATGTCTTTCACTGCTATGACTCACTGTGTTAGTCCAAATGGGTGCTGGAATTTTTCATGGCATAGTTCTTCAGGAACTTGTTAGTAATGTTTTTCCGTGTGAGCTGTTGCAGCACTCAATATGTAAATGGAAGACCTGACACATTTGCTAATTACTTCAGTATGAGTATTATGTTATATGGATCTCAGTTGGATTGAAGTCTATGTCTTACACACAAAATGGAAAAACCAAGTTCATATAATTTTTTTTCAAGACAGGGATTCTCTGCAGCTCAAGCTGTCCTGGAATTCACTCTGTAGACCAGGTTGGCCTCTAGCTCACAGAAGTTCCCCTGCCTCTGCCTCCAAAGCATTGAGATTAAAGGCATGTGCCACCAACTCCCATTTAAATTTACAATTTTGAAACTTGTTTTTGAGGAAGGGCCATATATAGCCCAATTCCAGTTCCCTATATAGCCAAAGATGACCTCGAAGTCTTCAATCTCTCATTATTACCTCTCAAGTGCTAAGTCTGCAGGCTTGTTCCACCAAGATCAGTTTATGTGTTGCTGGAGATTGAACCCAGTGATGAAGGCATGCTAAGCAAGCAGTCTATCTATTGAGTTCTGCCCCTATCCCAGTGGTTGTTAACTTTATGGCACATGTCTAAAACGTGAAGAATTTACATTATGTTGAGGAAATGGGGAAACTTGGTTGATGAGAAAACAACCATTTTTTTTAATTTTCTCTTATTTTTATTCATTTTTTAAAAAATTACAAACTATCTTTTTCATTTTACATACCAATCCCAGTTCCCACTCCCTCCCCTCCTCCTATTCCCTCCACATACTCCCCACCCTACTCCCATCCACTCTTCAGAGAGGGTAAGGCACATTGCTGTGGGGAAGGTCCAAGGCCCTCCCTACTATATCTAGACTGAGCAAGGTATCCATTCAAAGAGAAGAGATTCTATAAAAGCCAGTACAAGCAATAGGGATAAATCCTGGTGAGACTATAGGGGCCCCACAGTCTGCCCCATCCCACAGGCAGCGGGAATAGTTTGGTCCTATGCTCTTTGCTGTTTCCTTCCCTCCTAGAGGAGTTGGTGAGCTCCCATTAGCTCAGGTAGACTGTTTCAGTGAGAGTACTCATCATGGTCTTGATCTCTTCGCTCAAATTCTCACTCCTCTCACTCTTCAACTGGACTTTGGGAGCTCAACCCAGTGCTCAGATGCAGATACTGCATCTGTTTCCATCAGTTGCTGGATGAAGGTTCTATGGTGATATTTAAGATATTCATCAGTCTGAGTACAAGGCAACAAAAGTTTGGGCAAGCAGCCATTATGGGGCTAGCATGAAATCTGGCACTAGAGAAAGTCCCAGGAATCCACAAGGATGTCCCCAGTTAAGACCCTAAACTTGATTATTTATAAAAAGTAGAAGGACTCGTTGGGAAGAGAAAGCAAACAATAGAAGTGGAAAAGGACTAAGAGTTTAGTGAGGGGTGAATAAGATAAAACCATATATGTATATGAAAGTTTCATAATGAAACTCATTATTATGTATTATTAATGCATGACAATAAGTCATGGCAACAAAATCTTTACTAAAATAGGTTAGAAATGAGTAAGCAGATGGGGATAATAAATTTATCAACAGAAGACTGTATTATCACTAGGTATTTATTCCAGAACAACTTTTCAAAAACAAGGAATATTACTGTTATGAAATGTTCTCAAAGTGCTGTGCAAGCCGAGAGGCTACTTGGACAACTTTTATAGAGGTAATGGCTGGAGAATAGCCAAGATACTTCTAAGAAAAATGAATTTCATGAAATCTAGAGAAATTAAGATAGTCATGTTTAGAGGGATACTAGTTTACAAATACAATAAAGGCAATGTATAAATGAAAATTATATATTACAGAAAAGGGATAAACTAGCCAAAAATTAGTTACCTAGTTATTCATTAGAAATACTGAATGAAATGAAATAATTCCCATTATATTTCTTCTACTTCTATGCAAATTTCCTGTAGAATAAGTACATAAATGAAAATATCCAAAGTATAAACTAGCACTTGACTAAAAAGAAATAAATAAATGAATAAATAAGTAAACTCTTTGTGACTATAGGATGGGAAATGATTTCCAAAATAGGAAACAAAAACCATATGCAAAAAATAAAGAGTTCAACTGCCTTAAAATAATCTATAAAAAATAGGAAGACCATAAATTGGCTGACTAGAATTCTTTTATTAGAAGCAGAAATTAGATTATAATTCCCATTTTTATATCCATCAAAAAACATTATATATATACACAAGATGTATATGCATACACTTTGCATTTGCATCATTTGAATCTGTCAAATAATAGAATTTTTAAAAAATAAAAGATAAACTTAAAAACTTTCATCCATTCGATATACTTAGGACACCTCAAAAGAAGAAAAAAATGAAGCTGTGAATGATCACTGCCCATTAAGCAAATAAAAACCTTACTAAAGCAATTGGAAGTTAGAAAAAACAATTTATGATCTTCATTTTTAGACGTTCTAAGAACAATAAAAGCATGAGTTAGCAAATACCAATGAGTATGTGCCATGAGTGACATGTTAAGTCATACACACATTTCTGAAGACAATTTGGCATTGCTCCCTAGTGTTATCAGGTGAATCTTATGACTTCAGTCTATTGTAGGAAAATGCTCACATATGCACATATACATATGAAAGATATTCAAATATTTCTACTTTTTGCTGTGATATAAGCAAAACATCTATAAACAATAAAATTGAGAAGATCAGATCATCTAATATTAAAAGTGAATGAATTATATGTAATGTGGTCCTTTACTAGGGCATCTATTTAAAATGTCTGTGTTATTATATTTCAAATTTGTAAGAATATCACATCTGATCTGATCAATATATGTGATATACATGCATGGATCAAAAGCCTTAGTTTTTTAAAGAAAAATAAATATGATAACCATGGCTAAAACAACTCCACCAGGAAAAACAGGTTTCATAGAAATATTCATGAATGTGAACAAATAATGAAAAGCTCTATCACCCTAAATAATTGACCCAAGTATTTAATGCAGGTTTTGAAACTGTAAGAAAGTTGTACTAATTGCAAGACATTTGAAAACTCAGTGGAGAAGTCCTAATCCAGATAAGAAAATTAGAAGCAATTTATAGAAAGTATGTTATAAACAGCCCAAAGAGCCAGGATAGAAGCTGTCTTATCTCATTAGGACGAGGAACCTAGCTTTCTTCTTTCACTTACATTGACTCAGTTCCACAGCACAGTGAATGCTGAACAGGTTGAATTATTTGTCCACATCCTACAGGATGCTCAACAAGGATTGAATCTGTTGTTTCCTGGGGTGACAGTATCTCCCACTGGTTCAGCAGGCCTGTTTTTAACACAGTTTCTCCTACATTCTCTGTGAGAGTGAGCTTCCACATTTATTTCTGAGTTGAGCTTACCCAGTGTGAGGGGAGAATAGGAAATGAGGACTCACTGGATATTACATAATCTCTGGTGTGGGAAGTTTTAGCCTAAATTACATTCATCTCAAGAGTCTTTAGGTTCTAATCATCTACTTTAAAAAATTCTGATATTACATTATAAATTTATTATTTTAAAAACAAATCCAAATAGATTGAAAATTTCAAAACGTATTTAAAAAGAAAATACCAGTCCTAATATACCAAACAATGCTGGCTAAAGGAGGGTACCAGCCAAAAAATATATCTATGTACTCAACATTTTCAACTAATCAGAATAGACTGAAAAAAGGTACAAGATGAATTTAACATGGATTTCTAACAAATATACATAAACAAGTCTTTAATACAAACCTCTAATACAAATATCAACCAATAAAATTAGATAAAAAATATTTGCAGAGAATAAGAGGGACAATATTACTTAATTTTGAAAACTATGGTAAAAATGGAAGCATCAAAACACAAATTTGAATCAAAATAGTAGTCTCAAGAAGAATTGAATTTCAATTATTTAGAGAGGCATAAATTACAACAGAGAACTGGTACAATCAAATGTTGCTGGTATAAGAAATGCTCTGTTCATTTCTTTGGTATCCTTCACAGTTCTCTGAGAAGGCTTCTGTTTCAGGTTCTCATTCACTTCTCTGCTGCATTTTGTTTTTATCTTGGAAGCATTCACTGTCATCCTTCAATATTCAACTTCTGTCCAGTATTTCAGCACCATCTCTTTGGGATACTTAAAAATTGTTATGCTCATGAATTAATTCACCCAAAGAGTCAGCATGAATGTAAACTATTTGTTTGCTTGTCCTAATTCTTCTAGAACAGCATTTCTCAAGATCACCATTTACTTCATGTCACTAATTTCATAAGACCCATAATAAAATTCAAATTAGATTTTAATATAGAGGGAGAGGGGAAAGTATTATGAGGAGAATCATGGAAAAAAATCCACTAGTAAAATATGTCTATTAGAGATGCAGGTTTCGGTCTTGGTCCGGACTAGAGGAACATTGAAGAAACAGAAAAGGGTATAAAATCTTCAGCTGGAGAAAAAGGGACAGATAAAATATGATACACACATGAGGAAAATGTTTCTTCAGGCTAGGACTAAAGCAAAGCATGATATTCCTTTTTGCCTCTGCTTCTTCTTCTTCTTCTTCTTCTTCTTCTTCTTCTTCCTCTTCCTCCTCCTCCT